>BQNB010089881.1:0-27294 GCA_026074375.1 Tanacetum coccineum
ATGTTTCCGCGGGTATTTTTTTTATCTGAATAAATCAGAACTTTTGTAATATTTTTTTTAACTCCTACTTTGTGCATACAAAAAAAAAAAAATTAGACTGGCCCAAAATAGGGGAGCCCGTTACTGTAGCAAACTCAAAACGGCACCGTTTTCTTCAACAAATGTGTATATTTATAATATGTAGTATGTAAATTTGGGCCTTTTAGCCCTTATTAGCCTACTCCAATACTTATACAAAGTACTATTCTATTCAACATTTCGGATGATGACAAAATAATACGTATGTATACAATGAAAAAAAATCAAGTTTTAGAAGCCTCAATTGGTTGGTGGCCCTGTGCCAATGCACATGTCGCACACCCCAATAGCCGGCCATGCGTTTGTACACAAGATTATTAAGAGGTTGCGTTTATTTTCTAAAAAAATAAGGTATTTAAAATATGAGGTGAATTATTTTGCATACTAGTTTCTCCCTACAAACTAAAGGACAAATTTAGACCATCCATTTCATTAGATTAAAAAGACAAGATTTAAGATTAAAAAAAACATGGAGGGACCAAAAGTGTAAATGTACTAAAACTCACACTAACCACCCCTCATTATTTGTAGAGTTGGCAAATCTTGCCCAAATTGCAATTAATTAACCTTTATGACATTTTGTATGTTTTTTTTACATTTTTACGTTTTTAAGTTTTTTTTACGTTTTTACGTTTTTGTACGTTTTTACGTTTTTTTTACGTTCTTATATGTTTTTGTACGTTTTCATACGTTTTCGTCCGCTTTCGCATGTTTTCGTACACTTTCAGGTGTTTTCGTCTGTTTTCGCACGTTTTCGCGCGTTTTCGTTCTTTTTTAGACGTTCTCGCACGTTTTCTTATGTTCTCGCACGATTTCTTACGTTTTCGTCCGTTTTTGCACGTTTTTGTCTGTTTTCACACCTTTTCTTTTGTTTTCGTCCGCTTTCGCACGTTTTCTTTCGTTTTCACACGTTTTTACACATTATCGTCCGTTTTTGGACATTTTCTTACGCTTTCGTCCGCATTTGGGCGTTTTCGTCGGCTTTCGCGCGTTTTCGTCAGCTTTCGCCCGTTTTCGTCAGTTTTCGCGCGTTTTTGTTTGTTTTTAGACGTTCTCGCACGTTTTCTTATGTTCTCGCACAATTTCTTACGTTTTCTTTCGTTTTCACACGTTTTCGTCTGTTTTTTGACATTTTCTTACGTTTTCGCACGTTTTCTTACGTTTTCATACGGTTTCGCACGCTTTCGTTCGCATTCGCAGGTTTTCGTTTGCTTTCGCGCGTTTTGGCCAGCTATCACGCGTTTTCGTCCGTGTTCAGACGTATTTGGCCATTTTGAGACGTTTTTGGCAGTTATCAATCGGTTGCTTCTGTTTTCATACGTTATCTATCAATGATATTATACCAAAAACCCTAACGCCTAACCACTAAACCCTAAACACTTAACCTCTAGGTATAATATCACAAGTGACATGTACATAAACTTTAAGATCTATATCAAAAAGCCTAAACCCCTAACCACTAAGTATAATATAATAAGTGATATATACATAAACTTTAAAATCTATACCAAAAACCCTAAACCCCTAACCACTAAAACATATACAAAAAACTCTAAACCACTAACCACTAGATATAATATCACAAGTGATGTATACATAAACTTTAAAATCTATACCAAAAACCTTAAACCCCTAACCAATAAACCCTATACAAAAAACCTTAAACCCTTAACCACTATGTATTATATCACAAGTGATGTATACATAAACTTTAAAACCTATACCAAAAACCCTAAACCCCTAACCACTAAACCCTATACCAAAAACCTTAAACAACTAACCACTAAATGCTATACCAAAACCCTAAACCACTAACCGCTAAACCCGATACCAAAAACCCTAAACCCTCCTCCCTAACCACTAAACCCTATATCAAAAACCCTAAACCCCTAACCACTAAACCCTATACCAAAAACCCTAAACCCCTAACCACTAAACCCTATACCAAAACCCTAAACCCCTAACCATTAGGTATAATATCACAAGTGATATATATACATAAACTTCAAAATATATACCAAAAACCCTAAACCCCTAACCACTAAACCCTATACCAAAAACCATAAACCCCTAACCACTAGGTATAATATCACAAGTGATATATACATAAACTTTAAAATATATACCAAAAACCTTAAACCCTTAACCATTAAACCATATACCTAAAACCCTAAACCTTAAACCCCTAACCACTAGGTATAATATCACAAGTGATGTATACATAAAATTTAAAATATATACCAAAAACCCTAAACCCCTAACCACTAAACTCTATACCAAAAACTCTAAACCCCTAACCACTAGATATAATATCACAAGTGATATATACATAAATTCTAAAATCTATACCAAAAACCCTAAACCCCTAACCACTAAACCCTATACCAAAAACCATAAACCCCTAACCACTAAACCCTAAACCCTTAACCATTAGGTATAATATCATAAGTGGTATATATACATAAACTTTAAAATATATACCAAAAACCCTAAACCCCTAACCATTAAACTCTATACCAAAAACTCTAAACCTCTAACCACTAGATATAATATCACAAGTGATATATACATAAATTATAAAATCTAAACCAAAAACGCTAAACCTCTAACCACTAAACCCTATACCAAAAACCATAAATCCCTAACCACTAGGTATAATATCACAAGTGATATATACATAAACTTTAAAATCTATACTAAAAACTCTAAAAATCTAACCACTAAACCCTATACCAAAAACCCTAAACCCCCAAACCCCCAACCACTAAGTATAATATCACAAGTAATGTATACATAAACTTTAAAATCTATACCAAAAACTCTAAACCTCTAACCACTAAACCCTATACCAAAAACCCTAAACCCCTAAACCCCCAAAACCTCAACCACTAAGTATAATAACACAAGTAATGTATATATAAACTTTAAAACCTATACCAAAAACCCTAAACCCCTAACCACTAAACCATATACCAAAATACAAATTGCATAGTAAACAATCAAAAGATAAAGGAGCGGTACAAGCCAAATGATAGAAAACCGTATTAGCCATATTAAATCCGATTAAACGCTGGTTTGTTTATTTAGTGCAATGATTTCTTATCTCGAAGTGGCATATCATTCTTAAGACTTAGGCGAGATATCATCCTAAGACCTAGACATATTAAATCCTGTCACAATTAACGTATCCGCATAAAGCATCATTTTAGTTTAATTATAATCTATCTAAGGATCAAAGTAATGATGGATCTGAAAAACTTAGACCATGAGACTTTACCTACGTTATGTTGATGGTGTCTTATATATTGGTAGTCCATTGTTCAAATCTTTATCAATTAATCAAGAACATACTTGTTGAAACATTACGGGTCACCTGTCAGTCCAACTAAGCTCTCAATTTAAAGACAAAGACATATTATTATTTATGATCCTATTAATCCAGTAATATAAAACATGATATGGAGAGCTAACCCAGTATCTAGCTCACTTGTTAGGCGTAACTAGACCCAGTTGATGATAGATCGCATATTCAAACACGTTAGACAAGTATCATTGTGTTTAAATAAATAAACTTTCAACGATAAATTAAGAAATCGATTTTAAAACAAATTAAACATTAAATCTTTATTAAGATGGCTAATACCCTAGGGTATTAGCCCATAACCATTGTAATTATACAAGCGTGATCAAATAACCAAGGTAAACTAAATGTTTTTACCGAACAATACCAAAAAATTAAATGATTACAAGAGTATAGGAATTAAACGGTGTCTTATATTGAAATCGTTGATCAATGCTTGACTTTGGTTGCTCTGATTTTCTTTATGAAATTAGGTCTTTATGTGTATGTTATTGAGAATATGATTTTGCACACCAAAAACTCATTTTTGAGTCTTCTATTTATAAGAGTCTGAATAAAGACTGGATTAGCCGTATTTAGCTAGGCCAATACGGCGTATTGGGGTGTTTCCCTTGGAGTGTGCGTGTTAAAAGTTTATAATCAATAAAATATTCATTCCCAAAATATAAATATCTTCGTATCTTTGAATGTCTATCCAGCTGGATACGACGTATTGTAGAAGAGTGATACGTCGTATTAGGAATTGGTTGTACACGTTTTCTTGTGAAGACTTGCCGCTGATACGCCGTATCTCCTTTTTTTGGATACGGCGTGGGTTGATGTGATTCGTGGTTGGATGTGTTGTGCGAGGTTGGGATGATCGTTGATGTGCTTGTGTGTGTGCGGGTGCGTGTGTTGTGATGGTGCATGGTGATGTCGTGGGTTGTGATTGTTGGTGATCGTGTGTGTGTTGGTGTGTGGTGCGTTTGTGGTGGTGACAGTGATCCGTCGTGCGTGTGTGTGATTTGTGTCGTGGTGATGGTGCGTGTTGTCGTGAATGTGATATGTGTTCGGGTTTATTGTTGGTGGGGTTGTGTTGGTTGGGTTGGCGTGCCGTGTTCAGTGTGGTGGGGTGACGTGTGATGTGTTCGTGGTGTTGTGTGATGTGATGATGTTTGGTGATCGTGCGTGTTTGTGGGTGCGGTGAGTGATTGTGTGATGGTGCGGTGCGTGAGTTGGAGTGTGTAGTTGTGGTGGGTGTTTGGTTTGTGCGTGAATGGGGTGCTGCGTGGAGTTGGTGTGTGGTGTGGCCTTTGATTGGTTGCGGTGAGTTGGTGGAACCGTTGTGTTGGTGATGTGGTGGTGTGGTGGTGTGGTTGTTGTCACACCAAAACACTCAATTTCAACCACAAGGTTCACCTTATCAGTCTCAATAATACTCAACTCATCAATCATCAACACCTCTTTCAATCACTTATCCATCCAATGATTATTAGTCATCAATTCACCATAACATCTATTCTCTATCATCATCTATACCTCAATTGGAATATCCTCTCTCAGTTGATCAACAATCTGAATTTTCCCAAAAAGAACATGATGTTGTTTTTGACTGTTGTCGTCATTTCCCGTTATCCTACTACCAATAACCAGCTGAGAAACTCGTCAAACCCTAGGCAACAAGCTACCATTAATAATGGAAGAGTAACATTACAACCAATTCAGGGGAGACAAACTTCTGTAGCTGCGGGTACTTCAAGGACTTATACTCCAGGGGCAAGTGGAAACAATTCTGGAAAACAAAGAACAATTTATCTGCTACAATGCGAAGGGAAGCCACAAGTCCCAAATAGCACCAAACCTAAGAGGACAAGGGATGATCTGGTTTAAGGATAAAGTGTTGTTGTTCAAGCTCAACAAAGGTGTCAAATTTTACATGAGGAGAACTCGAATTTTTGGCAATCCATGATTCTAGAAGGTCAAGCCACTCTGACTGTCAAACCCCCATGATGCTTATCAAGCTGATGATTTAGATGCATATAACTATGATTGTGATGAACTTAACACTGCCAAAGTTGCTCTTATGGCAAAATTATCTCACTATGGTTCAAACGCTCTTTCTGAGGTACACAATCATGATAATGTAAATAATGATATGACTAATCAAGTTGTACAGGCTATGCCGTCTTCTGAACAGTCAAATGTTGTGAATCATTCAGAGACTGAAATAACATGATACAATATCATTCTTTATATCTCAGTATCTGATGAATCACAACAGTCGCTGTTTAAAATTCTAACTCTTCTGCACAACAAGATGATTTGAATATTAGCTGTGATTGAACCAAACTAAAAACCCACGTAGTCATTACCAAGACGAATCTGGAAAATAAAATTCAAATTAAAACTTTAAAACTGCTGCAGCTTTATATATAAAAAAAACAAGTCCACGATTAAAGAAGGACAAATGTTGATTTTAAAGATCAAGATAACATTTCAGATTTTCATGGTGCACAGTCCTTAAAGATTGATCATCATCTTAAACGAAACTCTTTCATGAACATTTAAAAGAAAAGAATCTTTATTCAAATGATACCCTTCTCAAAAATTATTTTAAGAGAAAGAATAATCTAGGAAACCTTGATAGGAAATAGCCTTAGAAAAGCAATCAACACCTAATACTATCCATTTTAAAAGAAATAAATAGCACAAACTGTTCACAGATGTTGACGAAACTCAATTTGTCTATGATAATACACTAACACCAAGCTCTAGGTTTTTCAAAATCTTCTATCTGAAGAAAGCTCAACAGTTGAAACCTATGCTATATGCTGTTGATATAAAACAGAAAACCAATCCTATTGTGATCCCTGACTCAGAGAGACCTAAACCAACTTTAAAGAGATTCGTTCAAAAATGCTTTTTAAAACATACGGAAAATATGATGCAAGAAAAGATAAAACCATTGATACCACACCAAACGCTTACTGCTTCTTAATAAACTTTAAAAAGATTTTAAGAAGCAACGTATGTTCCACAAACTAAAGTATTTGCTGAACCAAGCCTTTTGTCGCATAACTCTGTGAGTTCCCCAGAACCCCTCTTTTCTGATAGACCCACCAATGTTGATGTTCCCTAAAAGAACATCCAAAAGTCAGCATGGTTAATTACGAGTTTTGAAGAACTATAAATACCTCTTGCTAACTTTAAGTTGTAGTCAAAGAAATAACCACGCCCTGACAACTAACACTAGGGGAACGTGGTTTATCGAACATACAAAAGCTTGATTTAGGATAAATAGTTGCTATTTGTAAAAGCTCTGAAGGACTTAATTTATACATTCAATCAACAATTGGTTGATGAACTGCGAAGTCCAAAATGTATTCGAATCAAATAGAACAAGCTGTGAACAACATCGTGTAGAATCAAAACATTTGGAAGGTAAAATGAATCAAAGTTTTGAACGAAAATGAACGACTCTTGGAACAAATGATGAGCAAAGATATTATAACTTGATTTAAATTCACTATGGATTTTGCCTCTATTAATGTGCAGTGAATATGAAAAAAATGTCTCAAACTTGAGACTGAGCTTCAAAAGGATTTCATTGAAAAAAGAGATTTACGATAAAACAGTTCCAAAAGGTTACCACTCTTGAAAAACCATAGCATTTTGTGAGAAGTTTGATACTCCACACAATCAGAAATTTTTCAAAGGGACAATCGATTTCAAATCAAAGTGCTCTTAAGTTTTAATCAAAATTTGAATTAAAATGAATTGAAAGCTCAGTCCCAAGAGAAAGACACGGTCATAAAGAAGTTGAAAGAGAGAATTAAATCTCTAAGTGGAAAATATGAAAAGGATAAGGATTAAACAGACTTTAGAAAGATTGAAACCATAAATATTGAATTGGATCATAGGGTGACAAAGCTTATTGCTGAGAATGAGCATTTAAAACAGACCTATAAGCAACTTTATGACTCGATTAAACCAACACGTGTTCGATCAAAAGAATAATGTGCTGACTTAACTAATCAAGTCAATCTAAAGTCTGTGAAATTTTCTAATTTTAAATGCTTGTCCTCATGGGGAAAAGTTTTTGGTAATTACAACATCAAAGATGAATAGAGGAAACTTAAAGGAAAATATTTAGCTAATAATGAAGTTACACATCATCCTAGTAAATCCCCCCCCCCAGAAAAAAGATTAATACGGAACCCAATAACCCCTAAATTGTTAAACAAAAGTCACTCACTCTGCTAAATAAGCACCACTCAGAAGAAGCTGCAGTTCTTAGGATCTAGCCGATCATATAAACAAACTACCCATTAGATCAACCTTAGAAGCTACTTGTAAGTATACTAGACTAAGTTTAGGAGTTCTTTCAAAAATCAGTAAAACCCTGCCTAGTATCAATAGATTCTGGAGAACAATTTAGTGGCTGTGACCCCAATAATAAATCAAAAGAGGTAGATTCACTGAGCCCGTCACATCCTCAAAAACACAAATACAAAAAAGGCGTCTACATCAAACCTAAGCTTCTAACAACGCCATTTTTCTTCTGCAGGAGTAAAACCATATACTCGTGCTAGCGGAACACAGCCTCTGCAATACAAAGAAAGATAAATTCCTGCAAACACAAAGTAGTACCAGATGAATAAAGCAGAAGCCCCCCAAGTAAAGTTAAATCTAGTTTAAAAATAAAAAATCATGTTGTTGCACTAAAGGAACTAGCTCAATTGAAACATTCCAACTTAATGCTAATTCTAACTTAAATATGTTAAGTGTAAAGTTTGCATGCATTTTTATAATCATGATTGTGGTTCTTGATTATATCAATAATGTGAATGCGTTCCGTCGCAAATCTTAAATCCGCTAAGAAACAACAAAGAAAAAGTTGGAAACCAACAAGAAAGATGTTTACAACTATTGGATATATTTGGAGACCTACTGGTCGGACCTTCACTATCATAGGAAATGCATGCCCTTTAACTAGGATTACCACTACTACTGAAGCGCCCCTTAGGAAACCAGTTGTTCTAGATAATGAAACATCTAAACCTGCTGTAACATTGGTCTATTCACGAAAACCTAGGAACTCTAAAACTAATGTTCCTGTTAGCAAATAATAAGTTTCCTTCAAATCTATATATGCTACAAGTAAGGAACCCAGTAAATCCTAAGGATCCATAATTTCCTGATGTTCCATACTTCCTCTCTTTATGCATGCAGGTCGTCCAAATGTCCCTGGTATTTGGACTCTGGCTACTCCAAGCAATGACCATAATCGCTCTCAGTCTCACCAATTTCATCAACAAATTTTTTGGTACAGTCAAATTCGGAAATGATCATGTGGCAAAGATTTTGGGATATGGTGATTATCAGATTAGGAATGTTACGATATCAAGGGTTTACTATGTGGAAGGACTTGGACACAACTTATTCTCCGTTGGGCAGTTTTATGATTCGAACCTTGAGCTTGCTTTTCGTCAACACACTTGCTTCATTCGTAATTTATATGGTGTTGATTTATCGACTGGGTCTCGAGGCAATAATTTGTATACTTTGTCTCTTGGAGACATGATGACGTCCTCTCTTATATGTCTCTTGTCAAAGGCCTCAAAGACTAAGTCCTGGCTATGGCACCAACGTTTGTCTCATCTAAACTTTGGTGCAATCAACCATTTAGCTAGACATGGTCTTGTTTGAGGTCTCCCTAAGCTTAAATTTGAAAAGGACCATTTGTGTTCTGCATGCGCAATGGGTAAGAGTAAGAAGAAACCCCACAAACCTAAATCTGAAGACACCAATCAAGAAAAACTCTATCTGTTACACATGGATCTTTGTGGACCAATGTGTGTCGTAAGTGTTAATGGAAATAAGTACATCCTCGTCATTGTTGATGATTACTCACGATTAACATGGGTTAAGTTCTTAAGGTCAAAAGATGAAGCTCCATATTACATAATCAAGTTTCTTAAGATGATCCAACTGCGGCTGAAAGTACCTGTTCGACGCATCAGAACAGATAATGGAACTGAATTTGTTAATCAAATGTTGCGTGAATATTATGAGAAAGTTGGTATCTCTCACGAAACATCTGTAGCTCACTCTCCACAGCAAAATGGTGCCGTTGAAAGATGGAATCGTACGCTAATTAAAGCTACTCACACAATGTTGATTTATGCAAAAGCTCCATTATTTCTATGGGCTTAAGCAGTGGCTACCGCATGTTACACCCAAAATCGTTCCATCATACGCCTTCGTCACGGCAAAACACCATATGAGCTTTTACATGACAAACTTCCCGACTTATCTTTCTTCAATGTATTTGGGCAAGTTAAAACCAAAGGCTGATATTGGTATTTTCATTGGTTATGCACCCATGAAGAAAGCATTTCGAATTTACAACCGACGTACCAGACGAATCATTGAGACAATTCATGTAGATTTTGATGAGCTGACTGTGATGGCTTTTAAACACAGCAGTTCAGGACCTGCACTTCATGAAATGACTCATGCAACAATCAGTTCAAGACTCGTACCAAACTCTCCTCCTTTAACACCATTTGTACCACCTTCACGAACTGACTGGGATATGTTGTTTCAACCGTTGTTCGATGAATTACTCAATCCCCCACCTAGTGTTGATCACCCAGCCCCTGAAGTCATTGCTCCAATTGATGAAGTAGCAGCTCCAGTACCCGCTGTATCAACCGGTTCACCTTCTTCAACTACAGTTGACCAAGATGCACCATCACCAAGTAACTCTCAAACAACACCCGATACCCAATCTCTCGTCATTCCTAACGATGTTGAAGAAGACAATCATGATATTGAAGTTGCACATATGGGTAATGATCCTTACTTTGGTATTCCAATTCCAGAAGTTCCTTCTGATCAATCTTCATCGTCGAATTCTATTCATACAAATGTGTCTCCCAATCACCAAATTTCTGAACACAATAACAAATGACTAAGGATCATCCGCTTGAAAATATAATCGACGAACTCGCTAGACCAGTTTAAACAAGGCTGCAATTACATGAGCAAGCTCTTTTCTGTTACTACGATGCTTTCCTCACTGCTGTTGAACCCAAGACGTATAAAGATGCTTTGACTCAAGCTTGCTGGATTAAAGCAATGCAAGAAGAACTCAATGAGTTAGAACGTCTTGAAGTATGGGAGCTCGTACCTCGACCAGATAAAGTTATGGTTATTACTTTGAAGTGGATATACAAAGTGAAACTAGACGAACTGGGAGGTATACTAAAGAACAAAGCTCGGTTAGTGGCTCGTGGTTACCGTCAAGAGGAGGGAATCGATTTTGAAGAGTCTTTTACTCCGGTTGCAAGATTAGAGGCTATAAGGATTTTTCTCGCGTTTGCTGCTCATATGAACATGGTCGTCTACCAAATGGATGTGAAGACTGCGTTTTTGAATGTTAATCTGCGAGAAGAAGTTTATGTTAGCCAACCGGATAGGTTTGTGGATAAAGATAAACCAAATCACGTGTACAAGCTTAAGAAAGCTCTTTATGGGTTGAATCAATCTTCATGTGCGTGGTATGACATGTTGTCTTCGTTCCTGATATCCCAAGACTTCTCCAAAGGTTCAGTGGATCCCATATTGTTCATACGCAGAGACGGCAAGGAACTACTTCTGTTACAAATATATGTCAATGATATCATCTTTGCTGCATCTAGACTTAAACTTTGTGACCTATTTTCTAAAATCATGTGTTCAAAATTTAGGATGTCAATGATGGACAAAATCTCATTTTTCTTAGGACTATAGATTTCTCAAAGCCCCAGAGGCATCTTTATTCTCTTCTGACGAAGGAGATAATTAAGTCCTTCTCTTACTATGCGATTCTAACGAAAGGCCACACGTGTCTTCCGCGTGGCATAGAGAGGGCGGAATAAAACAGGACATTACAAGCTACTCTCTCGTGGATCACACATAGTTCAGCTATCAGTCTCTAACAGACATATGAAGCAATATATCTTTTCGTTCATCAAGCATCATGAACACCATCCTGTACTACCTTATCGAATTTGAGTGGACCTATTTTTGGGCCTAAAATTCCATGTGTTCAAAATTTAAGATGTCAATGATGGGAAAATCTCATTTTTCTTAGGAGTCAGATTTTTTCAAAATCTTTAGAGGCAAAATAGGGGAAAAACAACAACGTCTTAATTAACTAGTCCTATATGCCCTTATGAATCTTTAAAGAAATCCTGTTGTTGAATTCTTGTGACCCAGTAGATACTCCCATGGTGGAGAAATCCAAACTGGATGAGGATAAAGAAGGGAAAGCCGTTGATCCATCACACTATCGTGGTATGATTGGCACCCTCCTTTATCTCACAGCCAGTAGACCTGACCTACAATTTGCTATATGCATGTGTGCCCGGTATCAGGCTCGGCCTACCAAAAAGCACTTACATGCAATCAAAAGGATCTTTCGGTATCTAAGAGGAACCGTCAATCGAGGACTATGGTATCCAAAGGATTCTTCAATTGCACTAACAGCATTTGCAGATGAGGATCATGCTAGTTGTCAAGATACACGCCATAGCACATCTGGTAGTATGCAGTTTCTGGGAGATAGACTTGTTAGCTGGTCATCAAAAAGGCAGAAAAGCGCTGCGATATCTAGTACGAAAGCTGAATATATTGCTATGTCGGGATGTTGTGCTCAAATTCTTTGGATGAGATCACAGCTTACCGACTATGGCCTTGGATTCAATAAAATTCCAATGTACTGTGATAACAAAAGCGCTATTGCCTTAAGCTGCAACAATGTTCAACATTCCAGGTCGAAGCATATAGACATCAAATTTCACTTTATCAAGGAGCATGTTGAGAATGGGGTGATTGAACTTTACTTTGTCAATACAGAGTATCAACAGGCGGACATCTTCACAAAAGCCCTTGCAAGAGAAAGAATTGAATTTCTTATCAACAAGCTAGGAATGCGGAGTTTTACGCCGGAGACTCTCAAACAATTGGCAGATGAAGTTGATGAATAGTGGTGGTACCTATTCAAATATCATGTATCATATGTATATATATTAAAACCATAAAAACCAAAAAGATTTTTTTTTCATTTTTCAAATTTTTATAAAAACAAAATACAAAAATATAAAATTCATAAAACCAAAGAAAAAATTAAAAAAATGGAAAAATATAATAAGAGGTAATACGAGGCTGTAAATGCAGTTCGAGCAGAAGTTCAAATGTTTTCAAAACATGCCAAATGGCTTGCTATTATTTCAGATAGCAACCCGGTCTTCATCTTAAAGGCAAGTATTTCAAAAAGAAAACTTGACCTCATAACATGAATTTATTCTCGGGCATGGTTTACTTTATGACCATGCAAAGGCTTGTGATTACTTTGCATCACAACCCGTGCTTCCTATAATACCAATAGTGGTACAGACCAGTGCGCTTATTGAAGTTAAAATAAGAGAAATCATAAATTTTAATGTAAAAAGTTATCTTCACAATGGAATTAATGGTTTTCAGTATCACAAAAGGATTTTTAAAGACATTGCCCAATCAAACAATGACAACACTATATAAATAGAAAACGGTGTTATAATTTGAGGGGGGGAAGCGTCCATCCAAAATAATCTTTTAAATCGGTCTTTCAAAATAAGTCACGGAATAAACGGATAAAGTTTTTGATAATGACGGATAACAATTTCAAGGGGAATTAATTTATATTAACTACGAGTGCTTTAGATGTCATTTGTTTAAATCTTTATGACTTGATATGCAATTTAGAGACTTAAGAATTCAGGCCGTAAACAACATTCGATCAATATTGCCACACCTCATAGTTAGAAAAGACTTAGGAAGTTAGGAATAATTACATAGTTTTTTAAAGACCTTAAAGTTGATTCTCACGGAATAGATCTAAGATATATTGATTCTTCAAACATGTTCTTGAGTATGTGTGTACAAGGTTTTGCTGATTCCGACGTGTCGAAACCAGCAAGGGGGAAGGAGTAGATGTATACTTGATAGTTTCCTTGGCCTTCTTTTGAGGTTTGCTTCTTTTGTCTTTTGAGGTTAGCTTCTTTTAATTTTAGGCCCCTTTTTGAATCTTTCGGGTGCACTATTTCAATCTCATGGTGGAAGAGACATCTCGTCATTAGTCAATATGCATCATTTAAGTCCCCAGGGGGAAAGTGTAGGATATAAATTAATTTAAAACGTGAGAAGAATTCTGTCTGATTCAATTAATATTTTACCCTGACTTACTAGTCAATCCCTAAGCTTAATCCATATAAAAGAAGAAATGTATATATATAGAAATGTACACATATGTGTGAAATTCCTTTAAGATTGACATATCTTGTAGGAAGAATGACCTTCCTTTCGAGACTTAGTTGACTTTAGAGTTATCATTTCGACTATTTAGAGGGAATAATTGTGACATCCGAGACTTAGTTGACTTTGGTGTTTCAATTTATATCATCACTATCCTGAAGAGAGAAATGTGCTCATCCGGGACTTAATTGACTTTGGTGTTGCGGTATCAAATTCTTGAAAGGGTTAATTGTGTACTTTGGATATCTAGGAATTTATACATCAAGACTGCTTGATGCGGCTTGCAAGAAAGTTCTGAATCTACTCAAGAAAGGATTGTTGGTTTAGGGGGAAGCTAAGACAACATCACCAACCACACAAGCTCAAGTTACATGTGTATCTGAATCTGTTTCATTCTCGAAGTTTGATGCAAAGAATTTTGGAACTTGGAAAGAAAGTTAAAGCAATGTCGAAGAGTGCTTGGACAGAGAAAGATCAGATTGACAACTTTTTAAAGAAAGTGAAATTAATGAGGAGCTTAGAAAAGTCGTTGGTGGGAAGCATGTACGAAGGAGACCAACGGCTTGCAACCAAAGGACCATAAGATTACATATAAGATGTTTCTCATCATTCAGGTCAAATTCTTCGTATATAAAAACCAAGTGAATATGTAAATAAGTAGATAAATGACTTAGGCTTATATGGTGTTCGAGTACGATGATTTTTCAAGAATTTTTCACAAAATTCAAAATCTTTCAAAATTTTGTAACACAAAACACAATATCATATCCCTCAAAACTTTGAGGTGGCATTAAAAATGTTCCTGATATTATTATGTAACATTTTTATCCCCGAACGTTTAAACAATTTGGGATATCCAAAATATAAGGGAATACATTTTGGTACGGGGATAAAATAAGATTAAACTGCACCTAATTGTATTGAAATGATGATCATAAAAGAAAGTGACTCAATGCTACTCTAAACATTAACATGTACTACGATTAACGTGCGACAATGATAAAATGGGATCTATTAGTGACGATGAAAAAACTTTTCAAAGTGACAATCTATAGATATTTATATCAAACACTTTGATTGAACTTTTCAATGATTTTGGTTTTGATGGTGATGGAATACCCAAAAGACCGACCATGTACTTAAATTTATGGAGCTATAAGGTGGTTAGGCATAGGTATTCAAATCCCATGATCCAGCCAGAACTGGAGGGATCTACCAGGGAACCACTAGAATAGTGTAAAGTCCTTAGTGTATGATACAAGAGGAAAAAAGTGCAGAATCGGTAATAATTCCGACTGAGATGAGAGCAAACACTGGAATAACAACCCAACAAGGTGTTAAGTTATGAATTCTTAGGGTAAGCATTGAAGGGGTTGAAGAATGAAAAAGAAATGTAAGGATAAAGGGTGAAAAGAAAGAAGCCCTCCATACACTTAGGCAGAAACTGGGTCAATACATAATCTGTCGGAAACACTAAGTTGTTGTCTGACATTGAAGACAGTCATGGACCCAGTGACGCTATGCACAACCCTCCCTAGCCACTCAAGGTCTCTTAAAAGACTCTTGTTTTTCTTCTCACAGAGATACACGCATTTCTATCAACATTTCCTCACTCCAAGTTATTTGATATAGAAAATGTGGCATCCTGCTCCAGAGCCTCTAATCACTAAAATCAAAGTGCACTATTGATCAAAGCAAAAGAGATCATCCATAAATCTCATTAGGACACTTTACCAAATTATGCTTGCTTAAGTCCACACCAATGTGAATAACAAGATATATATTAAGAGTCTTACGCATTATCCTTGTGATTTTGCCAGAACATCCGAGTGATATCATTCACAATGAAGATGGAAATCCTGCTTGAGCCAACATCAAACAAGCTCATGGTAGGTGACTTGTGTGATTCTATACGAATCAAACTTGTGACAACTGGAAAGAAATGATGGTGTGATTCTATAAGAATTAAACTTGTTCATGTATATGATTAATCGATATGATGTGAATTTTGAAAATGAACTAAAAAAAAAACCAAACCTTTTCGATGTGTCACAAAACCACTTTAGCAAGTGACACGTCGATTGATTTTCAAATCAATTTTTTTATTTCAATCGGTTATATAGTAACTCGCTGGTTCACTCTTATTGTGCTGTCTGCTTTGAGACGTTACGATAATGAGAACATGCTGAGTTTGATGAATTTGATACGCATGTGTTAGAAAGATTCGATACTTCAACTGGAAATCCTGTCAAGAAGATTCTTCTTAAATTGAATCTACCTGATCACAAGTCGATCCTCACAGATTCAAAGGTTACTCCAACCAAACACGGGCGAATGACAAAGCCATATTCGTCCCCCCGATTTATTGCTAACTGTCTTAATGCATGATTCTTAAAGATGGAGGTGAAGGTACCTGATTCTAGCTGACTCACAAGATTCATAACCACATGCTCATACCCGACCGACAAACATAAAGACATCATGAAAGCTCAAGTACATGTTTCAAGACTTCCGCTACTCTGATACCGTACGTCTTTCTTGAAGTGACGAAGTATTAAAGTCAAAGAATTTCAAAGAAGTTTTCGTCACTCTGATACCGAACGTCTTTCTCGAAGTGACGAAGTGTTAAAGTTAAAGAATTTCAAGAAAGATGCACCATTAAAGCTTTTCAAGTCAACAAATCAAGAAAGGTATGAGCATGTCGGTCCAGAAGTCACAAGTTCACAAGATGGCAAAGTTTACAAGATGGCGAAAGAGAATATATGCTGGTTGAAGATCTCAAGGTGTTTCAAAGATCACATTCAAGACAGGGAAAGAAAAGATAAAGGAACAACTCAGACCTAAAGTCTAAGATCACACTTACATCAAATCACAAGTTTAATGAATGAAGTTAAAAGACTGATATACAGCGCAAGACTAACGTCGAAGCATAGTATGCCTAAGTTTAAAATTTTTCGTAAATTAGAGTGCCCTCCTTTAGGGGAGAATGGTTAGGAACAAGAAAAGTCTCGGTCACTTCCAATATTAACTAGTCAAAGCCCGTAGTTAGTCAATGTTTAGATTATAAGCTAATATGGCCCAAAGGCTCATGGAAAGCCTTATAAGGCCTATGGCCGGCCAAATAGGGGTATAAATACACCTCTCCATGCCTTGGAGAGGTGGTTGGTTGGTTGTATGTTTCATTTACACATAATGCATTTCATGTTCTATACTTTCTCTCACTAGAAAATACATCCTTCCTCCCACTTTCTCTCTCTAGTTCTTGGTTCATATATCAAAGATTACTTGTATTCTACAATGATTGTAGAATACAAGTAATCTTTGATATATGAACCAAGAACTAAAGAGAGAAAGTGGGAGGAAGGATGTATTTTCTAGTGAGAGAAAGTAGAGAACATGAAATGCATTATGTGTAAATGAAACATACAACCAACCAACCAACCACCTCTCCAAGGCATGGAGAGGTGTATTTATACCCCTATTTGGCCGGCCATGGGCCTTATAAGGCTTTCCATGGGCCTTTGGGCCATATTAGCTTATAATCTAAACATTGACTAACTACGGGCTTTGACTAGTTAATATTAGAAGTGACCCAGACTTTTCGTGTTCCTAACACCCTCTTCCCTAACCACTAAACCCTATATTAAAAACCCTAAATCCCTAACCACTAAACCCTATACCAAAAACCCTAAACCCCTAACCACTACACCCTATACCAAAACCCTAAACCCCTAACCATTAGGTATAATATCACAAGTGATATATATACATAAACTTCAAAATATATACCAAAAACCCTAAACCCCTAACCACTAAACTCTATACCAAAAACTCTAAACCCCTAACTACTAGATATAATATCACAAGTGATATATACATAAATTCTAAAATCTATACCAAAAACCCTAAACCTCTAAACACTAAACCCTATACCAAAAACCATAAACCCCTAACCACTAGGTATAATATCACAAGTGATATATACATAAACTTTAAAATATATACCAAAAACCTTAAACCCTTAACCATTAAACCATATACCTAAAACCCTAAACCTTAAACCCCTAACCACTAGGTATAATATCACAAGTGATGTATACATAAAATTTAAAACCTATACCAAAAACTCTAAATCCATAACCACTAAAGCTTATACCCAAAACCCGAAACCCCTAACCACTAGGTATAATATCACAAATGATGTATACATAAACCACTAAACCCTACCAAAACTCTAAACACCTAACCATTAAACCCTAAACCACTAACCGCTAAACCCTATACCAAAAACCCTAAACCCCTAACCACTAAACTCTATACCAACAACCCTAAACCCTTAACCACTATATATAATATCACAAGTGATATATACATAAATTCTAAATTCTATGCTTGAAACCCTAACCCCTAACCACTAAACTCTATACCAAAAATCCTAAACCTCTAACCACTAAAATCTATACCAAAAACCTCAATCCCTTAACCATTAAACCATAAACACCTAACCATTAAACCCTATACCAAAATTCTAAACACTTAACCGCTAAACCTTATACCATAAACCCTAAACCTCCTTCATAACCACTAAAACCTATACCAAAAACCCTAAACCTAAACCCTATACCAAAAACCCTAAAACCCCTAACCACTAGGTATAATATCACAAATGAAATATACATAAAACTTTAAAATCTATACCAAAAACCCTAAACCCTTAACCATTAAACCCTAAATCCCTAACCACTGGGTATAATATCACAACTGATATATATATTAACTTTAAAATATATACCAAAAATCCTAAACCGCTAACCATTAAACCCTATGCCAAAAACCCTATACCAAAAACCCTAAATACCTAACCACTAGGTATAATATCACAAGTGATATGATGGATGGAATGCTCTCCTAGAACTTGAGTCGGCTGGTTTAGGTGCCCCGGTGATTACTGTGCCTAGTGTGGTATCGCCTTGTGAGCCTATTGTTAAAACTATTGATACCCATGAAAATAGTGATTCTATTGTACAATCCATTGATATTAATACCTTGTCTACATCTTATGCTGGAGCTGCTGGTGCTAATAAAAGGAGCAAAGCAAAATTATTCTAACATTCATCCATATTGGTGGTGCTTACCTACCCGTTTCTAATACGGAGTTGACAATATCTATCCTTGCAAAGTTTCAAAAAGGAGATGTCCGGTTTGGAAAATACTCTTTATGATACTTATGTGGAAAAAGAAAGGGTTTCCTCCGGTTGTAGAATACTATGCTAGAAACAACTAGGGGAAACATAGGTTGAAAAGGATCATGATGAATTCCAAAGGCTTCTTTTTCTTTAAGTTTGAGTCTCAAGCTGGGTTAGAAGCTGTTTTGGAGGGTGGTCCTTGGTTGATTTGTAAAGCTCCAATCATTCTTAAGAAATGGTCGACGGATACAAAATTGCTTAAAGAAGAATTGACTCGTATTCCTATATGGGTTAAATTGCATGATGTCCCTCTTCAAGTTTTTAAAGAGGACGGTATTATTTTAATTGCTTCTTTCATTGGTAAACCTGTTATGTTGATTCCTATAAAAGCTCCATGTGTAATGACTCGTAGGGAAGGAGTAGTTTTGCTTGATGTTTAATTGAGGTAAACTCTAAAGCTGACTCATGTATTGAAGTTGATTACTATTGGTATTCCAATCACGTTACAGGAAGATTTTCAACCAAAAACTAACAGCCGTGGTAAGAGTATAGAACGGATGCCCGCCTAGATTTGATGATGAAAGAAATATTGTCCATGTTCATGATCAATTGCCCCTAGAAAAGGTGGTGAGTCCCCCTATAGTTGCTACTCCTAATGTTGTTAATACTTCTACGGTTGTTACTCCTACTGTTGAGAATGATGGCTTCCAAGCAGTGGGTAAAAAGAAGAAGAAAGGTAAACCTAAGACTTCTAATAGTGGTCAATTTATTGGTCCTTCGATCCATCAAAATTTTAGATATGAGCCAAAGGCCTCTACAAGCGCACCAACGAAGGTTGCTAATGTGGGTAATGTATCTATTTCTTCATCTTTGTTGAAGGATAAGGTTACTTTTTTTCTCATCAGGAGATATAACGACCTCATCAAATTCCTTTTCATGCTTGAATGTTGAAGATGAAGAGGAAGAAGAAGAAGTTGAAAAAAATTTATGATGAAACGGCTAACCTATTTAATACAAAAGCAGTGGAAGATCTTCTTTCACGACTGCTGTTGGTTAGTTTGTTTTGTTAAGTCATTTGTCCTAGTTCATCTAGTTGTTCCTATTGATGTAAGTATTTATGGCATGTCATAAGCGCTAGTCTTAGGTGTTTATCAAGCTTGTTTTAGCTCGAGGTTAATGTAGTATTTCAACCATATTCCATTTGTACTTAACAATTTCAGTTTTAATATATTTATCGGGGTAACCCTTTACCCAAAAAACTATAAAATCTATACCAAAAACCCTAAACCCTATACCAAAAATCCTAAACCCTATACCAAAATCCTAAACCCCTAACCACGAGTATAATAACATAAGTGATATATACTAAACCTTATACCAAAAGCCTAAACCCTAAACCCCTAACCACTAAACCCTATACAAAAACCGTAAACCCTTAACCACTAAACCCTATACCAAAAAACCTAAACACTTAACCACTAAACCCTGTACAAAAACCCTAAACCCCTAACCACTAAACCCCCTCCCTAACCACTAATCCCTATACCAAAAACTCTAAACCCCTAACCACCAAACCCTATACCAAAAACCATAAACCCCTAACCACTAGGTATAATATCATAAGTGATATATACATAAAATTTAAAATATATACCAAAAATCCTAAACCCCTAACCACTAACCTATACTAAAAACCTAAACCTCAAACCACTATGTGTAATCACAAGATGATATATACATAAACTTTAAAGATATATACCGCTAAAGCCCTAAACCCCTAGCTGTTCACTAAAAACTCGTTACCAAAACCCCTAACCACTAAACCCTATAATACCAATACCTTTATAAAGTAAGATTCGCCCGGCTAACCAATTATTACCCCTGACATGTAGTATCACCATGATAAATAAATAAATAAAAAATAATCCTCACGTGATAAAATAATATAATGTGACATTAATCATGGTATTCCACAAATAATTAATATCACAGTGAGATAAAAGCAATAATAATTGTGTGCCTAATTGTGGTTATTTTTGCATTCTTAACATGTAATCAATGTATGTATTCACTTTGTGATAATATACTGTATAGAAGGATTAAAATGTTAAAAAAAAACGCCATTAGTTTTTGTGATACAATAGTGAAATAAAATTTAATTTTCAACAAATTATGTTAATATATGGATTTTGAATGGTAAAGAATGTTTATTTTTAATGTCAAACTGATGAACCATTTTTATGTTTTAACACAAAATACTTAAGCTCAAATTTCAATGACATCTATATTGATGTTCGAGACGTACACATATGTTATATCACATGTGATACTTTAAGTAGATTTGATAAAAATATAAAATTCTTCGATATTTCACCAACATTTATAAATAAACAGTTTGATTATGGGAGGTCCCAAAATTATTATGAATAAATGGTTGAAAAGCCAAAGGATATGTATTTTTCAATGCCAAAAACGATGATTCAGTTAGAAGTTCCAACATCAAATATATATACCCGTTTTACGAAAGCAATGTGAAGTGTTTCTAACTTACATTATTAGTGTAATATCACATGGAGATATATCAAACAAAAATACTACACAAAAAAAAACAAAAAAACAAAAAAAAAGTTTGTGTCGAAAAGTATATAAAAGGGCCCCTCAATTGAAAGATAATCTAGAAGCACGTCACGATATAGTTAATTTATTATCGGTGTAACGTTTTTATTGTGCTGTAGTGTGTGAGGTATGTAATTTAGTAAAAATAATGTGGTTGAAAAGAGGATGTGAGTGGTTTTAATTTAAACGAAACTCATGGTTGGTGGTCGGGGAAGTGGGAGGGTTATGTTTATAAAGGTTTAATAGGCTTATTCCATATAATAATTACACGTTGTCAATACTTAGATTAAGTCCCTGAATCATTAGCGTGTTCGAATCGCTCAAGTGTCTGGTGTGATTAATGGAGAGATTTGGTCCTTTTCTCTTACTGTGGATATGAGAAATGTGTCTGAACTGGTTGGCAAATGAACTTTTCCTACGTAGTAATAATTATTAACAAACAAATAAAATCAAAAGTTCTGCAATTCATATAAACTATTATAGCGTTATATCGCCAAATAAAATAGTTATACATCTTCGAATATCTTACGGTCTTATCCGTCTCAAAATAAATGTTCATGTTTTCATTTTGGAATGTTCGTGTTTTCATTTTGGGATGTCAAAAATAAATGTCCATTCAGTATTTTAACCGTTTAGATTACAATTTAGTGGGTGACGATGATATTTGATGATGGAGAATGAAAAGTGTAATTAATGAGATATTTTAAACTTTCTGCATGTATAAAGTGGACATTTATTTTGAGACAGACGGAGTAAAAAATATCGCGGGTATTAACTTTTTGAATTTGGTAAGTAACGAATAGCCTTGATAATTTCACAATTTAAAGCAATTATAACCGTCCAATATTGCATGACTCCTCGCAGAAATCGTACCCCGGTCTCTTAAGTGAATATTTCAACCGCTTGACTACAATAGACTTTTCTTTATTTATTGCACAACAAAATACATATACAATTTTTGTATTTGAACTTTTTAAGTATGAATTTCAAAAAGCGAACCTCATTTTCAAACAATTCTCCTCCGAACAATATTCGCCTTCGCACTCACTGCTTTGCGCGGGTACCATGCTAGTTCAACCTAATTAACTTATCATCGATGCCTTCTAACTAATGATCAAATTCTTTCATTGTATCTAGTAAATACCCATTCAAGGATGATGACCTAGTGGCAAAATGATTTATTGCTATCACTTTAAAATGTGTTAGGTTTCAAGTTCAATTCCTGTTAGGTGCAAACAATCTTAAAGTAGCCACGCCAACCTCCTAAAAAGGGAGGGTTTTACCTTGTTTAAGTATGTGTGGCGGTGAATTCAAACCTCGTGGATTAATCAGCAAAAAGTCAAAAACTATGGTCATCGAGAAAACACACTTAGGGACCAATTAAATTTATTAATTAAAAGGGTTACCAGTTAATAGATATTAATTTTATTTATAAATTAATGAATCGATACCTAAAAAAAGTATTGATTTATTGAGTTTATTAATTAATCGAGTACTAATTTATGAGGTTTCTTTCTACTGTACTTTATGGGTCAGGTCAAATTCGGATCTGATCAAAAAAATGGGATTGGACCGAGACCGTTTTAGCTTAAAACCACGGACCCGTGACCAGACAATGTTCGGTCCCGGTCCGATTCCGTCGGTTTTTCGTCGGTGTCCCGGACCGAGAAAGGCATAATTGTTCGGTTTGTTACGTAAGACCAAACCAAATCGACCCGGACGGAGGACCGCACATGAGGTAAAGCGTGGACCGATGACCGAAATAGGTTCGGTCCGATCTGGGCCAGTTTCTCGACTCGATCCGGTCCGCGGTCCGATATGCTCACCCCTACTGTACTCTATAGTTATTTAGGTTGATAATAGTGACAAAAATTGCATATTGCCCGCGCTTGCGGTCGGAGACTAACATCGACTCGAGTGATTTAGCTATTGTAGTATGCGCATTGCGGTGGGGGCTAACTTATTATAAAATATTGCCACAAAACATAAGCATCGTAAAACAAATCTATTCACAAAAGCATACATATATTGTCATTGTATGAGAAGTGACAATTTAGTGCAAAGAATGATTAAGCTGGAAAAAACTAAAAAGATGAGTTCAGTACATAAAAGAGTTCTGTATATAAAACAGTTCAGTACATACAACAGTGGCAACTAAAAATCTGTGTTTCCATTGTCCAAATCTATAATATTATAATTACTTGAAATTGAGGGGATCTTTATGTAATATTATAATAATCAGACTTGAAAATAACGAAGAGCATAGCCTTACTCATGCTTGAGAATAGTTTGAGAAGATTTATCATCTCTTGCTCCTTCAACTCTTGGAAGATAAGTTTTTTTCAGGATTACCATTACATCTGCATTTCTTCTGAGCTCGTCCCCTTCCTTTTGACCAGACGTCAAGTGACTACATACGTAACAAAAGCTTGTTTCGTGCAACGTCATGCTAATTGAAATTGGACCCTGTTATAATTTCATAATATCAATTAATATTTCTCCATGGTGCTAAAGTTTTTTTTATTTTATAAATGATTAGAAAGTCATTCACTTAAATCAGTTTTGGACTACATCCCATTTAATGTAAATCAAATACCTTATTTCCAAGATAACCCATTAATCCTCTGCCAACACATGACACTTTCATGTTCCGAACATCATCTCTGAGTTCACTCTGCTATCGGGTGAAACATCTGACCCGTTGTAACCAAGATCCGGATCATAATCGTTGAATTGGTTCCTGACCACCAAACCTTATAGAGACACCTATATCATACGCTCAATTACTCGTGTCCTCGTCCCATATTATTATTATTTATCCTCATGTTGTGACTCAATGACTGAATAGAGGGTCGGTTACTAAAAGATGGGTTCTTTTCTGTTGATTCTTCAAAATCTGAATCCAATTCCAAATTTGAGTCATCACTTGTTCCAAGTAGATTGTCTAGTGTTCTTCGAATTAGTGCTAACCACTTTTTAGCAGGTCCGTTATCTTCTGTTCCAAGCACATTTCCAGCATTTAAAGGGACAATTTCTTGAAACCTGTTTTTTATTCAAAGGTATTAAATTCAACATTGATTGATAGGATCAAGATTCAATATATTTGTAAGATAGAAACTTACCCAAGAACATAAATGTCAGCAGGCGGTGAAGTATGCAACCAATCTTCAAGATTTAAAGAGCTTGTTGGTGATTTTCTTGCTACATTCCATGTAGCTACAAATATCCTATTGCAACATTACAGAAAAAAAAGACTTTCATTACAACGAAGCATTGAAGATATCCCATATCTCATATTAATCTCACAAAAAAGTTGAGTTACATAGGTGCGACCATTCACCAAAAATGTCCTAATTTTAGTTCAGACTTTGTTTCCAACTTTTTGCTCAAGGTTTTGTATTATTTCGTTATGTAAATCGTGTGAGATACAAAATATCGTTTGTCGATAATTTTATTGGTTTAGCCTTTTAGGCGCTGTTTTGAATTTTATGCTAAGACTAATAACAAATAATTAGCATCTTTGTATGTCTAGAAAATGGTAACAAAAAGGTCCAATAGACAAAGTTTCTAAACAAACCTATAATCATTGACATCCCTCACTTGAGCAGCATACTTCTTGCTTGATCTTTCTGCTTATCAGCACAAAAATAAGATTAGTGCAGATCAATAAAGCTAAAAATAGTAAAACAAAATATGGGTAAAAATGGAGTAGTTTTTTTCATCCAACCATTCATGAAAAAATTAAGTGGGGTCAAAATCACAATGTGGTCCTAAACTCAGAATATGCACACCTCTTCTTCTGATGTTGCTGATGTTGCACACTTCTCTTTCATTGAAATCATGATCTAAAAAAGTACAAGTTGTTAAAAGCTGAATAATTTCCATTGTGTTACACTGAGAACGTGATTTAAGCAAACACTGAGAACGTACCTGAATAATTCCTTTAGTTATGAAGGCGAATGGAGTGGAGAGTTGTCGTGCGACGTCAATCCAATTAATAATACGCTGCCTATAACTATCTGCTACCCAACCTGTAGACATAAACAGAAACGATTAAACAGCACGGAATAAACGTAACATCAAAATACTTGAAATAAACTTGAACCTCATCGCTATCAAAATCCCCCACTACAAAAAGAGCATTTTTTGTAGTGGGGGATTGGACCATTATAAGTTCTTGCAAATATATGACTGAAGTAACATGTATAAATGTCAATTTTCAATACTATACCCAAATTTGACTCTTTTTCTCTCTTTTATATATTGAAATCCATTCATAAAGAGATAAACACCTCAAATTCATCACCCTTGGGATATATGTGTCTCATTTTTCTTGAAGCTAAAATTGGGTTCATAGCCATTAAAATGTTAAAAAAAAGATGTATCTTTGACTTCATATCTTGCAAAGTGAACAAACCGAATCAGTTTTGGTGAAGTCGATCTTTTAGATATCTTGGGATTTTTATTGGACATGAATTAAAAATTTGCAAAAACGTATAATGGTCCAATCCATCTAGAGCAAGTGGGTCTCTTTCTAATTCTTTTTTTCTTTCTCAACCATCACAATCTTATCTTCTTCCCACCGGTGAGATAGATTTTTTAGTATTGGTCGACTCAAACAATCCCAGTGATAACCAAGAATCCTATACACACATCAACTATTATTCATTGTATTAGTATTCAAAATCATCACAACAATTTACAAATCCCAAAACCCTAAATTTCAGAATCCCTAAATTTAAACACAATTATACCCAAACCCATCAAATTCCAACTTAATTAATCTATACCCAGATTTCAATATAACCAAAATCTAAAAAACAAAAAAATTTTTTGGTCAAGGGACTAGGAGTGTTGGTCAACGCAAACCACAAGGACCAACGGTGTAGTTTACTCTTTTATAAAAGATATAACTCACACATTGAAAACACTTTATCTAATAACTTGCATTTAACTAACATTTTCGAGACCCATCATTTTATTTTATTTTCTATTTTTTTAAACAATATATTTTATTTATTAAAAATAAATTATAAATTTAATTATAATAAAAGTTTTAAATAAATAAATCTATACAATAAAAAAAAACACATAAACATATCCCCTTGTTTGTATACATACCCATTAAAATCTAAAGTCCATTTTGTTTATATAACTAGTTGTCCGCGCGTTGCTGCGGAGCGGTGTTTCTTTTATTATAGATGTGAGTGTTTTTTTTTTAAAAATTGTATGGTAAGATTTCAAAGTTTTATAAGTGTGGTTTGCGTGTACTAATTTTTTTAAAAATGATGTGGTTAAAGGTTGTGTTTTTGGGTATTTGGGTTTTTTTAATATAATTTTATAAGATCTGGGTAAATATGTGTTAAGCATGATTGCCCGCGCGTTGATGCGGGCGTTAAATTTTTTATTTTTTTTTGTATTTTTTGCGGCTTTATTTTTCCGGTCTCATGTTTAATATTTTTTTTTATATGGGCTTATGTGTTGGGCGTCATGTCGTGGGTATTTTTTGATCTGAATAAGTCAATACTTTTGTAATATTTTTTTTCTTATTTTGTGCCGAGGAAATTTTTATTATTATTATTTTTGTGCAATAGTTTCTTTTTTTATGGGTTTATGCGTTTGATCTCATGTCGCGGATATTTTTTTATTTGAATAAATAAGTACTTTTGTAATTTTGTTTTATATTTTGTGCGAGCAATTTATTTTTTTAAAGTTGCCTAGTTAAAGAAAAAG
>BQNB010089882.1:0-27293 GCA_026074375.1 Tanacetum coccineum
TTCGTCTTCATGAGCCGACAAACCATTGAGGCTTGCTTTCTTCAAGCAATCACGAGCTCTATGAGGTCCATCAAATATGAATCATCCACCACTCTTGTAGCTAGTCTTCAAGTTTTTATCCTTTCCGGTGGGAGGTTTACGTGCAGGATCGGCCTTTGGTTGGGCATTCTTTTCTCCCCCACCTTTCTCTTGGTTCACCTTCTGATCTTTTGGCTTAGACGATTCCCTCCTCGTACTAAAGTCAATCAAAGCCTCGGCATGAGCAATAGCCGTAGAGAGATCTTGAACTTCTCGTCATTCCAACTCCGTCTTAGCCCATCCTTGTAAACCATCAAGAAAGTAAAAGAGAGAGTCTTGGTCGGAAAGCTCCGAAATCTCCAAGACAAGTGTAGTGAACTCCTTGACGTACTCCTGTATCGTCCCGGATTGTTTGAGTTTACGACATTGACTCTTTGCCTCGTTCTTAGCATTCTCTGGATAGAATTGCTTCTTGAAATCCGCCACAAATTCAACCCAAGTATCGATAGTAGCCGTACCTCGCTCGATATCTCCATACCGACGTCTCCACCATAACATATCCTTCAAGTATTCGGTCGCCATCTTGATCTTGGAAGCATCATCCACCACGTTGACACCTTCCAAGTATTGTTCCATCTCCCACAAGAAATCATCAACCGCCCTAGCTTCCCGCTTTCCCACAAACGGTAATGGTTTAAGAACATCAATCTTCGGACCATGATTAGTGTTGCCGCCGCTACTAGCCAAGGACTGCTTGCACAACGCCATATCCGCTTGCAAGCCTTCAATGACTTGATGAAGTGTGGAGACCTCTTCTCCAAACTCCTCTCGTATCTTTGTGATCTCGCCCATGAACGAATCTCTTAAGTCATGGATTTCACGCTTCAAGTCGCCACTAGAGTATTGAGGGCTACTCGAAAGTCCTCCCTTATACTCGTGAAATCGGATTCTAAGCCTTCCAAGCCCTCAACTTGGTTCTTCAACTCCCCCATGGGTGTCTCAACACCCGTCACTCTCTGATCCAAACTTTCCACAACGTCCTTAGACGTACCTCTCTTCTTGGGGTTTTGACGCAGATCGTCCCGGCCCCTGTTCTCGTCAATAACCGTACTTCTACTAGCAGCGTTATTCTCGATTTCAATCACCGTTGACTCAAATCAACCCGGCTCTGATACCACTTGTCACGGGGTCATCGTTTCGACCCCGCGTGGCGTCTTTACACCAATAAGGACCAGCCATCCATCCCGCGTATAATAGAGGTTCACTGGTTTCGTCCTGCCTTGGACTCATCAGGGGAGCGGCCCCAACTCCCGACCAGTGTGGTGCCATATCGAGTCCTCTACTCGTGGCCCGTACTACACCCTTACCGTTAAGGTACTCCAACAAGACCAACAGGAATAAACCAAGAACTCTCGCATTTATGTACGCCTTCCAAGCAGAACCCGACCCTTCAGAATTTGGCTGGTGACACTAGTTATAGTATAAACAAATAATTTAATTATTTTAATTCATTTATTATATTTATTTCTCTCTTACATTAAATTTAAATTCTAATCTAACTTCAAATTTAAATTCAAGTCTTAATCCTAAACTCGTCCACAAAACAAACGGGCGACATACTTGAATCTGGGTTTTTTTTTCTTTGGATTCATTTATCAAGTGGCATCCTCCAGTGACATCGATCATGTGCTAGTGTCATTCATAGTTCTATTGTCTTACTTTTACATCATAGTTTGCTTTGCTTTTTGGTGGCAAAAAGCAATCCGTGACGTAAACAAATTTTAAAAGGTTAGTAGGGGTGCGTATCATGTTTATAAAAAGGTTGATCAGAAACTGCCAAGGATGCTTTCGTTATAGTAACGGATTAGCATAACAAGTTTAAAAGATGAGTGGATTAGTTAGTTGAAGGTAATCCCATTATATTATGTAGCATAGATGGTCACTCATATGAGATCGATTAAATATCTCTCGTATAGGATATACCATAAAGAATGTATAGTTTGTATATATGATGACACATATACGATTACATTCGCCAATGCATATGAGCATAAGGATAATGGCCGCTCATGAGTAACCACCGAATAGTTAGGGGACTTCATAAAATTAGTAGAAAACTTTATTATGCATCGGATGATTAGTAGAGAACACGACTCTCAATCTAATTATTAGTAGACAATCTGATTATATATCACACAATTAGCATAATACCCTACTAGATAGCGTAAAAAGTAAAAAATGAATGTGATTACGGTTAAAGGTTTGTGTTATTTAGTATATTACATTTTACTCACTAGCTGTTTTTTTTACTTATGGTTTTAAGCTTACATTTTTATGCAGTCGGGATAACTAGACCAACAACGGGAATTTTATGGGACTAGCGGTTGCTCTTGGATAAATGAACTTTTGGTACGCCTTCACTTAAACATCAACTTGAAATGTTTCCTTTTATAGTAATATGGGTTTTAGAAAACAAGTGTTGTAATCTTTTTAGTATTATGAGACTTTATGTAGTTTTTGTAAAGGAGTGTTTGGAAAAGCGGTTGAGCCTAACTTTGATAGTACTTAGTGTTATATGCTGAAAATAGGAGACCACGTGCAAGGCACGTGTCAGTTCAAACTTGCAACAAACTATACAACGGTTTTTCCCACCTTTTCTATTTTGAACAATTTTCGTTTATAAATAAACGATCACTACTCATTTTCCATTTTTAGCTTTGATTGTAATCTCTCTTTCCTCTGTAATCGTTCAGTTAATTCATGATTCAATAACATATCCATTTAACCAATATCACTTTGAATTTGCCTAATATTGTGAATTCTAGTGTGTTGTGTTGACTACTCTTGATTATCTTAATCATCTGAGTTAGTGTGTTCCAATTGGTATCAGAGCAACATCTTGCGACCTAAACCGCCATTGTTGCTTGATTAATGCTCTATTTCGTTCACCAGTAAAAGTTGTTACAATTCCGGTGAAAGTTGTTACAATTCAGTTACATTTCAATTAGAAAGAGATTACAATCTGGTACAAATCCCTAACATCTGTTACACCATTACTTCTTATTGAACATTGATCAACCACCACACAGACATCAACTCCGATCATTCTAGATCATTTGTCCAATCTCAAATTTCTTATTTTGTCTATTTTCCAATCTATACATACGTTAGTTAGGTATTGTGTGGTGGTCATTACTCTGTTCTGGTGTAGAAATTGGATTTGTAACAATCACTGTTCTTCACCATAGTAGGAACAAGGAATAGTCCAATTAAACCACAACTTGATGAAACAGTTAGGAATTGGGTCACAATCCAAGTGACCAATTTTGTTACAACTTTGAATGATAAAATTGATAGTTTGACCAATGTGATCAATGAAATGGTGGTTACTCAACAGTTTTTGGTCAATGATGTTAATCGTTTAAAAAGTGGGGAAGGTTTTAGTAGATTCATTAGGATGAGTAAGTTGGAATTTCCAAAGTTCTATAGTGAAGATGTTAAAGGATGAATGTACAGAGTCAAACAGTTCTTTATTGTGGATGGAGTTAGGGAAGAAGATAAAGTCAAAATTGTTCCATTCACATCTATGACAGAGCTTTAGCTTGGCACATGCAGTTTGTTAGAGCTCAAGGTGAAAATGTGACATGGCCAATGTATGAGGAAGCTATTCTCAAAAGGTTTGGGGAGGTCAATGAGGATCCAATGGCTAAATTAAAGAATTTAAGATACAAAACTACTATAAAGCAATACCCAAGTGATTTTGAATCTTTGTTGAATCAAGTAGAGATAACTGAAGCATAATTTGTTAGTATTTACATAGTTGGTCTACCTCCTACTATTAAGATGAATGTGAGGATGTTCAGACCTAGGACACTTGCAGATGCTTTCAGCCTTTCTAATTTTCAAGAAACTGCATTGGCCTTAACCAAACAAAGGTACACTCCTTTACTACATACTCCTAGAAACACTTATGATAATAGAAATGTTACTTATCCTGCTAAGCCTACCATCACTACCTTGGCTTTGCTAAACACCTAAGTTGGGACCAAATACCCTGCTAATACACTAATCCACCAAAGAAGTGGTTGACTTAGAAGGAAATTGCTGGAAAAAAAAGCCAAGAACTATGTTTTTACTGTAACCAGAAGTACATGCCAGGCTACAAATGTAGTGGACAGATGTTTGTGTTGGAAGTTAGTCCTGATGAGGGAGAAAATATAGAGGGCAGTACTGATATTGATGTTGTAGAAGAAGTTGAGAATCATAATGAGGGTAATGAAATGTTATTAAGTGAATGTTATGCTAGCCCTCAAATTTCCTTGAATGTTATATCAGGAACACCCACTTTTAACACTATAAGAATGAAGGCAATAGTAGCAAAGCACTTGTTACACTTGTTAATGGATACTAGGAGTACTCATAATTTTCTTGACTTGATCACTGCAAAGAAACTTGGTTGTAAGATGACCAAAACATACCCTTTACAAGTGATTGTAGCTGGAGGAAATAAGATGGTCAGCCAATACAAAGTTTATGGTTTTCTGTGGTCAATTCAAGGATATCAATTCAAAACTGATGTAATGCTTCTACCACTAGGAGGTTGTGAGATGGTATTGGGCATTCAGTGGTTATCCACTTTGGCAAACATTCAATGGAATTTTCATGAGCTAGTAATGAAGTTTATCTATGAGGGGCAGAAGGTATGTTTGAGGGGGGCTAAACAAGCAGAGTTCTAATGGATAAATGGGTAACATTTGTAGAAATGTGTAGTAGGCAAGGATGAGGAATGTTATTCTATAATTAACTGCATTGGGCCATCTGCAAGTCTACACTTAATGCAATCCACAACTGAGGAAGGGGAATACAGTAATGAATGGCAAATATTATTGGAGGAATTTGCTATACCAACTGAATTACCTCCTAAAAGAAGTTGTGATCATAGGATTCCCTTAAAAGATGAAGCAACTATGGTTAACATCAGACCCTACAAGTATCCTCCTAACCAAAAGGATGTTATTGAAACCATGGTGACAGAATTGTTAGATAGTGGTGTGATCAGACCAAGTCATAGTCTATTTTCTTCTTCTATTATGCTGGTAAAGAAAAAAGATAGAACTTGAAGAATGTGCATTGATTACAGGAAATTGAATAAGAATACAATCAAGGACAAGTTTCCAATTCCAGTTATAGAGGAGCTAATAGATGAGTTACAGGGTGCAAAGGTCTTTTCTAAGTTAGATCTGAGATCTATTTATCATTAAATTAGGATGGGAGAGGAAGACATTTATAAGGCAGCATTCAAGTCTCATGAAGGACATTATGAGTTTGTGGTAATGCCATTTGGCCTTACTAATGCACCCTCCACATTTCAGTCCTTGATGAATTTTGTCTTCAAGGAATTTTTAAAGAAGTTTACCTTAGTCTTTTTTGATGATATATTGGTCTATAGTCCTTCAATAACAGATCATATTCATCATCTTAGATAAGTTTTGCAAACTATGAGGAACCACACTTTGTTTGCCAAGCAGAGTAAGTGTGTGTTTGGGACAACAACAGTGGAATACTTAGGACACATTATTTCAGCTCAAGGAGTGGCTACTAACCCTAACAAGATCAAAGCAATGAAGTCATGGCCAGTACCAAGTAATATCAAGTAGTTGAGGGGATTTTTGGGATTAACAGGCTATTATAAAAGGTTCATTCAAAGGTATGCTCATATCAGTCAACTATTGACAGCATTGTTGAAGAAGAATGCTTTCTCCTGGAACAATGAAGCTCAAGTAGCCTTTGAAAGACTACAACAAGCTATGGTTGAAGCCCCAGTCTTAGCTTTACCCAACTTCAAGGAGGAATTTATCATTGAGATAGATGCTTCAAGATATGGAATTGGTGCAGTCCTTCAACAAAGGGGTCATCCAATAGCCTTTCTAAGCAAAACTTTGGCTCCTAAGCATCAGTCTTTATCTGCATATGAGAAAGAGTTACTTGCAGTAGTGGTGGATTTACAAAAATGGAGGGGATATCTCCTTGACAGACATTTCAAAATTAGGACTGACCACTTTAGTCTTAAGTATGTCTTGGATCAAAGGATCACTACCCCTTTTCAGTCCAAATGGTTGCCTAAATTGTTGGGTTTTGATTATGAAATTAAGTACAAACAAGACAAGGAAAATGTTATGGCTGATGCTCTTTTAAGAATTCAAAGACAGAGTGAACTCTTTACCATTTTAACTGCCTTACCTTTTAATGAGTTTATGAATGCTATTACTTCTATATGGACTACTCATCCAGTGCTCAGTGATATTATCAAAAATTTACAGGCTGGTTCTTTAGTGACTTCAAAGTATACTTGGCAAGGTGAACAATTGAAAAGGAAAGGTAAATGGGTAGTTGGAACTGATGAACAACTGAGGAAAAGAATGGTATTGCATTTCCATACTTCAGCTGTGGGGAGGTCATAGTAGAGTACAAGCCACTTTCAAGAGACTTAGCTCTTTTTTCTATTGGAAATGTATGAGGAAGTTGGTGAAAGAGGTAGTGAAAACCTTTTATGTTTGTCAAAGAAACAAGTCTGACCTCTCTACATATCTTGGACTCCTACAGCCTTTACCAATTCCTAATCAAATTTGGCAGGACATTTCTATGGATTTTGTGGACTCCTTGCCCATGTCTCAGGGTAAAAGTACTAATCTGGTGGTTGTGGACAAGCTAAGCAAGCAAGCTCATTTCATTGCAGTTACTCATCCATATACAGCCAAGGTCATAGCTTAACTCTTCTTGGACAACATTTATAAACTCCATAGGTTACCTAAGACCATTGTTGGTGATAGGGACAAGGTCTTATAAGCCTGTGTTGGCAATCTTTATTCAAAATGTTGAAGGTAGGACTGAAGTTTTCCGCTGCCTATCATCCACAAACTGATAGACAGACTGAGGTAGTTAATAAGTGCTTGGAAGGATACTAAAGATGTATGACTGGTGAGAGTCCTAAAGATTGGGTGCAATGGTTACCATTAGCAGAATATTGGTACAACACAAACATTCACAGTGCTACTAATACTACTCCTTGTTGAAACTGTGTATGGTCAACCCCCTCTTCTTCATATTCCTTATATGGCAAAAGATAGTAGGGTAGAATTGGTGGACAAAACACTGATAGTTAGGGAAAAGGCCATTGATATGCTAAAGTTTAATTTAAAAAAGGCTCAAGACAGGATGAAGGTTCAAACAGATAAGCACAGGTCTGAGAGAGTTTTCAGTGGGTGATTGGGTTTATTTGAAACTACAACCTTATAGGCAGCTTACAGTCAGGAAAGGAAAACAGCACAAGCTCTCAGCTAAGTTCTATGGACCATTTCAAGTATTAGCAAAGATTGGCCAAGTTGCTTATAAGCTTCAGCTACCACAAATTGCTAAAGTTCACCCAGTGTTCCATGTTTCTCAAATTAAGAAGTGTTTAACTCCAAATCTGTCAATAGGAGTCTTCCCTGGATGTGATGCTCAAGGGCAATGGAACTGAGGAAGATTGTTAAGCTTTTGGAAAGGAAGATTGTTAAGCAGCAGAATCAAATGGGGGTGTTTGGTTTAATTCAGTGGAGCAATGGAACTGAGGAAGATGCCACATGGAAGGATTTAGTTGATCTAACCAGATGGTTTCATACTTTTGTGTTAGATCCTTGAGGACAAGGATCTTTGGAAGAGGAGTGAATTGTTATATGCTGAAAATAGGAGACCACGTGCAAGGCACGTGGCAGTTCAAACTTGCAACAAACTATACAACCTTTTTTCCCGCCTTTTCTATTTTGAACAAATTTCGTCTATAAATAGACGATCACTACTCATTTGTCTTTTTTAGCTTTGATTGTAATCTTTCTTTCTCCTCTGTAATCGTTCAGTTAATTCATGATTCAATAACAAATTCATTTAACCAATATCACTTCGAATTTGCCTAATATTGTGAATTCTAGTGTGTTGTACTGTTGTGTACTTGTGTTGACTACTCTTTATTATCACAATAATCTGAGTTAGTGTGTTCCACTTGGTAAATGATGTTTTGTAGATGTTGTTTTAAGATGTTGAGAGGCTTAGCTTCTGTGTTCAAACATGTAGTTACGGCGGATTATACTTCAGAATTTTACTCAATTGTGATTTCAAATTCAGAATAATGTGCGCCGCACAAGCATGCATAGGCACCCGTGTGCGCCACAAATTCACTCTGCTTTAAAAATATTGTGATTTACACGTATCAGGTGTAGGGGTGTCAAAAAAGCTGACCCGACCCGACCCGAGCCTATTCGGGTCGGGTCACTCGGGTCAAAAAATTCATTCGGGTCAACCCGAATGCCCCGAGTTCTAAATAGGGTCGGGTCTCGGGTTGAAATGTTTTGGCTAACTCGGGTTCGGGTCAACCCGATTGACCCGAATAAATTTTTTTTAATTTTTTTCAATATAAATTAATAGATTTTGTATTTAAAAAGGTAAAAAAAAGAATTGTTTTTGTCATTTTACTCAAATTCGGGTTGACTTGAACCCGAATTAACCCGACCCGAATTGACCCGACCCGATTGACCCGAACCCGAGTAACCCGAGTTCTAAACAAGGTCGGGTTCGGGTGTGGTTTTTTTAGCTTTGACCCGACCCGATTGACCCGAACCCGACCGACCCGACCCGATTCACACCCCTAATCAGGTGATCTTAGTGTAGCTCGTATCAATATTATAGTTTTGCAAGTTCATACTCCGTGTTATATATGACTAAACAATGTATCTATTTTAACATCAATTGTTCGTTGTTAGTGATTGGAACGGATGCGCCATTTGCTGGCGCCATTCTAACAGCCCAAAAATAACAACGGCGCACCATTCCGGCTGTGGTGCCGTTTGGTCTCGCGATAAGAATACCAGCCCGCGCGGTTGAGTTTTTCATTTATTTATTTTTTTCTCTTTTTGTGATTTAGTGGGGTATATGTGTACCAACGGCACTAAAAAATGTGGTGCCAACGGATGCCCCAGCAAATGTGGTGCCGTTCAGTTTCCGATGCCGTTCTTCATTTTGCTGACGTGGCACCACTTTTTGAGAATTTTTGAGAACGGCAAGAGCCCGCCAACGGCCACACGATCGCTTCTAGCATCTTATTGAGACAATATTTTGCTTGTGGATTACTTTTACTTGATTCTGACTATCTCGGTCCCTTTTTCCTGCCTCAAGGGTTAAAGCAAATAAATTGACATGTTTTATCACAGATCCTACAAGACTCCAGTCTCAACCATCCATTTTTTTCAGCAAATTAAATCAAAACTCACTTTCCACTTTTTTTTTTTAAAAATTAAATATCTCACAGAACCGTTATTCGTTACTCGTAAAATGATAACAGTGTCATTGCTACGAGAATTAATGCATCTTTCTAAACTCGAGGGGCATCCTTTGATATACTTTCGACGAGCTTTTTTTAAATGATTTTATTTTATTAGTCATGTGTCTAGAAAGATCACATGTGATTTTGTATTTTGCTTAGTGGATCTATATTACATGATTTGAAATCTCGGTGCCTCAAGAGTAAAGCAAATAAAGATCCATTTTTTATCACAGATCTCAAGACTCCATCTCAACCATCCATTTTTTCAGCAAATTAAATAAAACTCACTTTCCACCTCTTTTTTTAAAATTAAATATCTCACAAACCGTTAATCGTTACGTAAAATGAAACATGTCATTGCTACGAGAATTAAATCATCTTTCTAACGAGGGGCACTTTGATATACTTTCGACGAACTTTTTTTTAATTTTATTTTTAGTCACGTCTAGAAAGATCACATGTGATTTTGTGAAATCACATGTGATTTTGTGAAATCAAATCACATGTGATTTTTTTCAGACGTGACTAAAAAATCGAGAAAAAAAAGTTCGTCGGAAGTATATCAAAGTGCCCCTCGTTAGAAAGATGATTTAATTCTCGTCGCGGTGGTGTATTTTTTGTCGTTTACCGATTTACCGTTTGCAAGATATTTTAATTTTAAAAAAAAAATTGGGTTTATATTGTTTTCCAATGTGGTTAGAAATTTAAGCCCAAATATATTAAGTACTAGCTTATACGCTTGTGAAATCACGGGTAACTTAAAAGAAATGTTAAGTTGTTCAAATAATTTTTTGTTTTGTAAATAAATATTTAAAGACTTTGTAATGTGTGGAATGTGAAAAGCATATACTACATACGATTGTAGAAAGTCGCTTACTTACAGACCTATTTAAATCCCGTGATGACTAAAAATTCTATACTCGAACCTGACGCTATTTGATTTCGGGTTAGTCGGGTTCGGGTCAATTCGGGGCGGGTCAACTCAGGTCGAGGCCATTCGGTTTCGGGTCAACTCGAATTTGAGTATAATGTATAAAATTTCCTATTTTGTACTTGTTTAGATAGAATGTTTTTATTAAAAAATAAAAGAAATATTTATTCGGGTCAATCGGGTCGACCCGAACCAGAGTTATCCATAAATTTTCAACCCGATACCCGACCCTATTTAGTATTCTGACTCGGGTTGACCCGAATACAATTTTTGACCCGAGTAACCCGACCTGGAAGAGGCTTAATCGAGTTTGGGGTCGGGTTTTTTGACACTCCTATCCGTCACTCTCTAAAAAAATACAATAATAAACATAAGAACAGATTTTAAAATAATATGAATTTCCATTAATCATACATGCGAAGGTATTTAAGATTCCAAAATTTTAAATTCTCAAGAACTAAAATTTCATAAAATGTAATATTTTAAAATTTTAAAATTTCAAATTTACGAACCAGACGCCTAAAAAAATGAACTACTGTATAACATTAGTGATTAGTCTATCATACGACAAAATGAGTTAAAGTGCGGTTTTTAATCCATAATTTAAATTACCATATATCAAAATCCATAATCACGCATATCACAGCTACACATTAGCGACATGTATTAGCTCAAAACTTTTCACTTACGTGTTTTAACGAATACGTGGTGGAGCACATAAATAAGAATTACATCCCGCGAAATTATGACTTTTCTTGAAGCTGTAAGACGTCTAGTTCTCCCAAAATGTATGCATTTCACTTAAGCTCAATATAACAATATCAAACTCCACAACCTATATATGAAATTAAACATGAAGCAAGAAAGATATCACTTAATGTTTTCTTAAATCATGCACTACGTGATAGTTCAAGTGAGTTAATGGATAATAGTAAAATATTCGGAAATTATTATAGCAAGTAATATTAAATAATTGTAAGCTATAGATAAACATGACTAAACTATATTGAATTCATTATAAAGTTGCATTGTTTTTAATACAAAAAGATTATAATGAGGCAATTGTATCAATTAAACAGTTAATGAGCACATACAATACTTATTTGGATAAATTTAATTCAAAATAAACATGAATTAAGTGAAACTGATATAGATTAAAGAACATAAAAGGTCGAGAAATAGGTAGGCACTTACCTTCGAACCTGGTTCGGCGCATGATCTTTAAAGTCAAACCATCAATGCATGGCAAAAATAAAGAAGCATCAAAAATAAAAATCTAAATCTTTTTTATATCGGATGTATATTAAAACTAATGAAGACGGTTCACTAAACATATATAATCCCATTTGAATCAGATATACCATCTTGTTTAAATTGTTCTTGAGTGATGAATCGATATAACTTTGGAACATGAAAACAAAGATGAATATTAGTGAGCTAAGAAATTGCTAGTAATTGTTTGAGATGAATTTCTATTTCGTAAAAGAAAATAACTAAGGGTCCGTTTGGTTTGGAGGTGGGTTTAGGAATTGGATTAGGATTGGGATTAGGTTTAGGATTTTGATTTGGATTTGAATTAAGATTTTGTTTTGATTAAGAAAGAGAAAAAATTATATTAAATTAAATATATTGTTTTATATTGTTAGTAGAAACTTAATATAAAATTTTGTTAAGAGTAAAGCAGAGAGAGATATAGAAGTGGACCCACATAAAGTTTATAAACCCACCACTTAGAAAAGATTCGAAACAGTGATGTTCAGCACACGTATTAAATTACAATATAAGACACATGGCTATGTGATAAGCACTTCAATAAAGTGTAACTAGTCGGGATTGCTTAAAATGCAGGAAGTACCTAATGAGTTGGGGACATGGCAGAAGGTTTTCTCAATTCCATAACAAGCTTTCCATCAGTATCTCTCCGATAAAATGCCACTGAAAACAAAGAGGCAGACTTGAACTTCTTTTCTTGGAAAAACATTTCACTAATTTAACTTCAACTACTTTTGAGATATACAGGTACAAACTGAAACACTGATAATAACACGACATAAGAATCACCTGTGTCACCAGCTTGCAGGTTCTTTGAAACATAAAAATCTTTAAGCCCTGTCATAACGTATTTTCCTTTGTCATAATGAGGCCAGCAACGGAAATAAACACCCCATTCTTTCCCGTCTGTATCTATAATATTCAACGGGACCACCTCAGTGCCAGTAACTTTAGGGAAATGAGCCTGTTCAAAAAATTGCATATCCATCCACATTTATCATTACACTGAATTACAAAATATATATCATAATATTCGTTACTTGGAGTGTTTTTGCCTCACCATAGCATATTTCCATGGGATTCTCATACGACTAGTCCTCAAATTGGAATCAGTAGTAGACACCAGTTTATCAAACAAAGGGGTGAGAACAGGTTTCTGGCTAATTTATGGTTAAGAACAATGTTTAAATCGTATATAACACATCAGATACGCATAGTAAATAAAAGGATACTCTGTATCGTTGGCAAGATCCGTCACATCTGTTGTATGTGATTCATAGTTTGAACAATCCCGTCCCTAAAGAAAGGTTAATGGCTTTTAATTTATAGAGTTAATTATATTCTTGTAATGGTAGAAGACTAAAGGGGTGTTTGGCTAAGCTTATGAGTTGGGCTTATGCTTATGTTATATAAGCGGATTATGGCTTATATATCGTAAGCTTATAAGCCCATGTTGAGTGTTTGGGTTAGCTTAATAATTTGATAACTTCGAATGTTTGGTATAGTTTATGTGGTAAATGACTATAAGAGACATGAGTTGAAAAATATTAATGTTAGATTAAGTATAATTGAAGGTAAATTTGTAATTTATAATGCAATATGTTACCTCACTTTAAAAAGCCACACTTTTATGCTCTATTAAAACCCTTTATTAAGTCATCTAATATAGCTTAGCCAAAAAACTTCTTTGGGCTCGATTGAACATATAAGTAATTAGCTCTAAAGCCCTCATAATAATCTTAGCTAAACACCCTCTAAGATATAGTGAAAGATGATTTTTTTATAGAAATTAAAGCACATCCCCATCTTACCAAAAGTGAATTAGTATTTGAACATTCGTTACATGTAATCCCGCCGGAATCATGCATCATATAATCGCTTAGTGACACAATACATCCACAATGTATGAGCTGCCAACATACAATAGAATATCTGTTAATTAATACGGAGTATATGTTTCTTGAAAAACATAGCTTGGCCAACCATGGTATCGCTGTCACCTGCTTGCACGATTCACAGTCCCTCCACCCATCCTCGTCTGAATGAAACATTTCGCAGAACTGTCCCGCCTCATAAATAGAACTAAACAGATTATAGATACAATCCAGGTTAGTCATCCGAAGATGGTAATTTGTGTATACCTAATGATTAGGGCAATCAGTTCTGTCACTCAAACGACTAGATTTTATGCACAAAACCGAAAGGAAATGGTTTGAATCATATTCAACATCATGAATAAGTTATTTACTTTGATCACCCAAAATATACAGTAAATCTAACCCATTTGGTTTTCTTCTGAGCTTCAAAATTTCAACTAAATCACTACAATTCGCCATAAATAATCCATACAACAACTCTATAAATCCTATAATCGCCAGACATATAGGATAAACTGAACTAAAAAGAAGTCCCTTTTTTGAATTAGTTTAGCATAATATTTGTTTCGTTGGGGTGTTGTGTTTAATGCAAGGAAAGAAAAGTATACTACTTTATAACCAAGAATCTTCAGCCAATAACTACAATCGGCCCATAAAATAACCTATTACAACCTATTCCGTGACTTCGTTTTATTTCACCAAAATATCTATAGAGCTAGATCCAATTATAACAGGCCTTCTAATTCAACGTGAATTTCAATTGGCATCAATATAAACAATATTTTGAAATGTTTGGTTAGCTTTTTTTTGGGCTAATCCGTATATATAAATATTGTGGGAAAAAAAAACCAATAATAAAGCACTTTTTTCAGCCTTCATAAGCTTCTAACTTCTGTATGAAGTGTAGTATGGTGGGGCAAACTGACACTGGCACCTTCGGGTGACGTCCTGGACCCCTTCCCCAGGGACCAAGCCCATGCCAATGATCTCCTTTGTGTTCGAGGCATCTATAGCTAAAAATTAAATCTTATCTGCCGATGAAAATAGATGATCGGGTGTGTTTTAGATTTTTTGGTGGATTATGAGCTTTTGTTGGAGTTTAGATTATGTCATAAGCCCATTTCTTTCAAGCTATATTATTGGATACTTAATTTTGGCTTATGTATTGCCTTATTATGATATGTCATATTATGCTTATATAAGTCAGTTAATTTTAATTTATTTAGCCCTCTGAAAATGGGCTTGTTGAAAATTAATGCGGCTGTTTGGGATTGCATATGTTTATCTTATATTTTAGAAGCTAGAAAAGAAACAGTTTTTTTGTTATCCTGCATTTCAGCTTATTTTGGGGTAAAGAAAGCAGTTTTGCATAAATAGCTTTCTATACCTGCAATTTTTCAATGTAGTAATAATTATTTGTATAACCTTGAATGTATCCTAGATTATTTGATTATATACTTTCACCAACTTCTTTTACCTATTGATTTATTCTTTCACTACAAACAACATCAAAGTCTTTTAATCCATCATTAATACTTTTAAAGCTTTTACCATCAAGAGTCCAACAACTTATTACATTGTTAATGTTGGGTATCCGAACAACAAATGATATCTTGCTTCATATAAAGGGATCGACATTTGTTATCATATACCCAATTTTTGATGTGGAAAAATTGCTACCAAACATGCTCCCTTAAAGGCGAAAAAGAGGCATTTGACTATTATTACTCATGGTTAAGAAATGTCATTGAATGAACTTTTGGAGTTTGAAATGCTAGGTCGACTAGACGACAACACTTGTAGATACGCATTTGACAAGACACAACAAGAATCGTACCCTCCAATTTTTGTTACCTAGACGCATATGCACATCGTAGGATAGATAGTCTAGTATGAATGGAGTAAAAGATGGGATTGCTTGAGAGCTACGCCGACAATATTGAAGATTATGTCATGTTACTTTGATTTATATGTCACTAATTATATTTCACATGATTTAACATGTACTTTTTAAATACAATACAAACTGTTACAGCATAAGAATCAACACACTATTTCCTATAAGTACTTAGTTTTAAGCAGCTTGTAACTTGTAAGTAGTAATTTTTTAGCAGAAGCACGAGAAGAAAGATACAGCAATCCCAAACACCCCCATAAGCTGATAAGCCCAAAAATAAGCTTAAGGGGATGTTTTGCTGACCTTGTGGATTGGGCTTATGCTTATGCTTATGTTATATAAGAAGCTTACGGCTTATAAATAATAAGCTGATACGCCCATGTTTAATGTTTAGGTTGGCTTATCATAATTAAGGAGGTAAAATGACTAAAACGTATGTAATCATAAAAGTTTGTAATTATTAAATAAGGGTAGAAATGTCATTTTATATAACATCCCTTCCATAAGTCCACCCTCAAATAAGCCGCATATTTTGGGCTTGTCAAAACCCTCTCATATAATAAGCTCATAAGGCCAACTATATAGCTTAAGCAAACACTTAATTGAGTTTATTTTAGCTATGTAAGCTAATAAGCTCATAAACCCTTTAACCGTTTAACGAGGTGTCTGTTTAGGCTACTATGAAGGACTTGTAAGCTTATTAGCTTATATACCTAAAATAAGCACGCGTGAGTTTTTGGTTGAGTTTGTAAGCTTAGGCCTATGAGCTTATATGAGGGGGTTTTGATAAGCCCAAAAAGTGTGGCTTTTATAAGGATGAGTAGCATATTTAAAATGTCTCATAGTATAAGGATGAGTAGCATACTTAAAATGTCTCATAGTATAACAACTTTTATAAGGATGACCAGCTAACCTGTCAACCCGAACCCGACCCGAATTGCCACCCTTTTAAAATAAGCCTAAGCCTAGAAGCAAACAAACACCCTTGAACATGAAGTTCATCCCAACCCTTTTAAAACACAAATCTAGCAAAAATAATGGCTAGATAAATATATAAAACTTACGAGCAGTTAAAGCAAAGCTGAACATATTCACCAGCACTATCTTTCCATCCATTTTTCAACAAATATGAGGAAGAAGCATCTTTACAATTGAAGCAAATATATTTCTTTAATGAATCACCCATTTGATACCCAAATGCCTAATTTGAGGTTAATTGATAAACCCAAAAAGGGAAAGTATGGAAATGATTTCAGGGATTAAACCCAGCTCGGAAATATTCTCCGGTGCCGGAAAGGTGGCAACTTTATGTATTTTCTGGAGAATTGAATGACAACATTGAGTTTTGGAAAAGAAAGAAAAAAGTAAACTAGTCAAAGGGTTTTACACTTCTAGTTACACTAGAGTAGGGCTGAGCGTATTGGACAGTCGATTGGACCTGACCGACCGGACCGGATCGAACGTATTTCGGTTCGGTCCTCGGTTCATGTTTTTTATTATTTTCGGTCTTCGGTCCGATTGGTCCGGTCCGGTCATACAAAAAACCTGATAATTATGTCTTGTAGGATTGGACCGGACCAAAGACCGACCCGGATTGGACCGTACCATTTTTGTCCGGTCCTCGGTCGGGCGTTTTGGACCAATTCGGTTTCGGTCCGGTTTTCGGACCGTGAGCACCCCTGCACTAGAGTTAATGAAGAAAATGAAAGAAAATAAAAAGGGAATATAAGAGGTCGTGTTCTCGAGTAACACTTAAGGAGGAAAAGAAAATGAAATGAAAGTTAGTGTAAATGTGTTCAATTTTTAAGTAAAGTGTTTCCTATCAATTTTGAAAGAAAATGTTTACTTCACTTTTTTTTACTTTACTTTAATAACAAAACTTAAAAGAGCGGATACTTTCGCCTGTCATCGCGCAAGGAGGACGGTGCAAAGAGAGAGAGTGCGTAGGTGGTGTCATGGACTCTCACGTAATGAATTCTCGTGCTATGATGACCAGCTCAGGTGATCGTGATTTATATATATACTTTTATTATTTGTAAGTGTTACGTAACGGCTAAAAGGAGGAAATATGGACGTTAGAGGCCTAACAGAGCATTAACCAACTGGGCTAGCTCAGTTGGCCACCAAAATTTCTTAAGGGCTTGGGGAGGGGATGTTTGGCTAGGGGAGGTCTTGAGTTCAAGTTCCACCCGGAACTTTTACCCCTTCAGGTGGAATAGGAAGAAGTACAGGCGGGTTCATGGTACAGCATACTGCCCAATTGGATGTCACTGTTGGACCTGAACTACTAACAACTAACAAGCCGTTCTAAAACAAAGAGGCCTAACAGAGCATTAGAGCCTTTTCTTTGAAAAAGTTCTTCAATTTTTTTTCTTTTTTTGGAAGAACTACATGTATGTCCTTCTTAAAGTTCAATATTACATAAATATCGTTCTCAATTTTGTAATTACATTAACGTCTTTCTCAAACTTTTGTAATTACATCAATATCCTTTTCGAACTTTTAGATTCCCATATATATTCAATGATCAATTAAATCATAATTATATTGTTTTTAAATTTTGAAACTATTATATGTCTTCTATTTATCTCTTATATTGATCATGATTATATTTTTCAAATATACTTTTTAAGCTCGAGTGATGATTGAACATGTTGATTTTTGGATATGCATGAGAATTTAAAAGTTTTGGAACGATATTGACGTAATTACAAAAGTGAGAAGGATATCTATGTAATTACAAAAGTTTGAGAAGGATATTGTCGTAATTACAAAAATGAGAAGAACATTGATGTAATATTTAACTTTAGTAATGATATAGATGTAATTGCCCCTAGTTTTTTACCCTTTAAAAATACCATATCATCAATCTTATATTTTTTACTCACAAATTCAACTTCATTTTATACATCAATTTTTATATTTTTTAAACACTGTTCCAAAACAAATAATCTCAATCATTGGACAAACATTATCAAATGCCGAATTTATCATTTTCCTTCAACTCAAACACACCAATATCCGAACATTCCATCAACTCAAACGCGAACCAAATTCCATCTTTCGGTTCGCCATACCAAATCCCAAATAATTTCCCCAACTTTAACTCATATATCAACCAATTTACACCCAAACAATAATTATTATTTCAACAATTATCAATTTATGTTTTTTTATTTTATATACTTTTTATATGTTTTTTTTAATTTATAAAATTTTATTTTTAGGAGGTGTCATATGACACCATAAATAGCGTGTTTGGTGTGGTATGATAAATTTTGATGTGATCGAAGAAAAGTGTTTAGGTGGCAATGCCTTTTCATGGCACTACATGGGTACCGAATACGTTTAAGATTAAAGATAAAAGAGTTTTGTCTAAAAGCTTTTTAAACTATATTTTTTTATAAAACTATATAATAAAATTATATTTATATATTTATAACTAGTAACATAACCCGCCAACGGGCGGGTTCGCTTTATAATAAAATGATAACAAAGGATCTCAAAGCCACACAGCTAAGGGCCCGTTTGGTTTGTAGACGGGTTTAAGATTAGGATTAAGATTGGGTTTTGAATTTGGATTTGATGTGAGGTTTTGATTTGATGTAGAAGAGATAAATTAATATATTTTAATAAATAAATAATTTTATACTCAAATATAAAATTAAAAGTAATACAAAATGCAAATTGATAGTGTGTGTAACATGGTGGCCCCCACCAAAACTTTCTAAAACCCGGCCTTTTTATCTCTTTGGTATCAGTGGGTCTTGTACCCCAATATTTTCTTTAGCATACCAACCAAACAATTTTACTAATAGTTAAAGTCAATCCAAACAAACACGCCCTAAGTAAACGACTTTGGCGAATTGCATAGCATCCTAACAACTACTCAACTCATTAAACACTTGAATAATTAATGAGCCACTAATGTCAGTCAATGAGTAATGCCAAAAAGCACTTATCCAAGCTTAACAAATATAACACATGGAATGAGAAAATAAACCCGATATGATGAACGTAAAAAGTACATGCTTTCGCGTTCAGGTTCTCTGATTTCCCTTTCTTTTTCTCTTTCTTTAGCCTCCCCATCACGGCTCTTCTCATTGTCTCTATCTTTAGCCTATCTATTGCGGCTCCTTTCCCTGCCTCTATCCTTGACCTCTCTATCGCGGCTCTTTTTCCTGACTCTTTCTTTAACCTCTCTATGTTGGCTTTTTTTTCCTTTACTCTTTCTTTAACCTCTCTATCACGACTCCTCTCCCTATATTTGTCTTTAACCTCTCTCTCACGGCTCTTCTCCCTATCTATGTCTTTACCATCCCTATCACGGCTCTTCTCCCTGTCCCGTTCATTTTCGGTTCTTTCTGCTACCACTGCGATGAGGTCGATCGAGATCTTTATTTTGCTCTTCGTCCTCCCTTTGTTTCTTACTTTTACGTCCATGTTTCCTCCTTCCCCTCACACGATCCCTCTCCTGGCCCGCACCTCAACCTCTATCTCTTTCTCTTTCCATATCTCTATCTCTGCGTTTACCATTCCTCTCCTCCCTACCATTATCCTTATCCATGTCTCTCATTTTACGGCTACTCCTATGTATGTCTTTATCACTCCTATCATGGTCCTTTGGAGATGAATGGTGGCGTGAAGAGCCCCTTTTTGAAATATTAATTGAACATATAAAATCTTGTGTTGCGGGAAAGCTACTAAAATATTAAGGGCTAATGACTTGAAAATGTATCCAACTTGTCATTTTTTTGTTATTGTATGTAGCCATTTTTTTTTTATTATTATATGTATCCAACTTGAAAATTCATCATATTATATGTAGTCTGTTACCTCTCATTTGCAACGTTAGTCCATTTAACTAACGAACAGTTGCAACGTTAGTCCATTTAATTTTTTTTATTTCAGTTTCAGTTTACGAGCAATAATAAAAAAAATGTAAAAAATTATTTTTTTTATTTCGGTTTAAGTTTAAGAGCAATAATTAAATACAAAATTTAAAAATTAATTTTTTTTTATATAGGTTTTAGTTTACGAGCAATAATAAAAAAAATAAAAAATTTTAATTTTTTTTATTTCGGTTTCAGTTTACGAGCAATAATAATAAAAAAAAAAATTTTAAATTATATTTTTTATTTCGGTTTAAGTTTAAGAGCAATAATTAAAAAAAAAATTAAAAATTAAATTTTTTTTATATCGGTTTCAGTTTACGAGCAATAATAAAAAAATTTACAATTTTTTTTATTTCGGTTTCAGTTTACGAGCGATAATAAAAAAATTAAAAAAATTATTAATTTTTTATTTCGGTTTCAGTTTACGAGCAATAATAATAAAATTTTTTTAAAATTTATTAAATTTTTTTAATTTCTGTTTCAGTTTACGAGCAATAATAAAAAAAAAATTAAAAATTTATATTTTTTATTTCGGTTTAAGTTTAAGAGCAATAATTAAAAAAAATTTAAAAAATTAAAATTTTTTTTATATCGGTTTCAGTTTACGAGCAATAATAAAAAAATTAAAAAATTTATTTTTAATTTTTTTTATTATTGCTCGTAAACTGAAACCGAAATAAAAAACGTGTATAAACCATGTATAAAATGTGTGTAAAAACGTGTATAAATTTTAAAATAACTTGAAAATATATTTTTGTAACATAACTGAATTTTGAGTTAATTGCAAACAGTCGTTAGCCTAAAGGACTAACGTTGCAACTGTTCGTTAGTTAAATGGATTAACGTTGCAAATGAGAGGTAACAGACTACATATAATAGGTCGAATTTTCAAGTTGGATACATACAATAACAAAAAAAAAGATGGCTACATACAATAACAAAAAATGACAAGTTTGATACATTTTCAAGTCATTAGCGCAAATATTAATTGAACATATCCTTTTGCAATAGTGCTCTTTTGCTTTTGAATCCTGTATTGGATCAATATACATATTTGTCTGTACGAAAGTAAATTAAAAACAAAACGTTATTTGGTGTTCCTAAATATAATTTAGGTTTAAATACATGGTAGATAATTGCTAAATAACATACTGAGGAAATCAAATTTTTTAAGACCACGAGCATCGATCAGATTGACCTCCATTATCCAACCGTCATGTTTCTTAACTACAAAATATCTCTTGCTCAATCAATTTGAAAGGAAAACTGAATATGAACTTATAAATCACAAGCAAACAATGGAATTTTGAAGAATGAAAGATGGAGAGTATTTATAACACTTGCATGTTAAGCCCCCATTTGTTGAAGCCATGGGAATCAGTCCACTTGTAATTACTAATTAGTGACTGGTATCATTGTTTTGAATCAGACTTTGCAGATTCATTCAATGGCGTCTATGAATTCTTCAAGGTCATCTCAAGTTCTCATTAGCATGCAGCTTCCATACGTAATTAAGCTCAAGTTTTTAGCATTCGAGAAGGTAAAAAAAGCTCACAATCAATAAAATATTTAACACAATAGAAGGTCTTCCCACAATGATTCTAGAAATAGAAATACACAAGCCAGGTTACTACTTTTCCGTTACCATTTTAAAGTTTTCATGTCAAATTTTTTCTTTTCTGAGATGAAAAAAAAGGTTTAAAAGCTTCAATCTCTTTTATAAGAACCACTACATAAAATCGACTCTTGTCTAGAATATAGGTTGTAATTTTATGCGGCTAACTTTTTCTTGGTTATTACTTCGTCAAGTTACTGGAAAAAGGAAAAAAATGTTATAGTCCTAATGATGAAGAATAGCTAGCATTGATACATCCATTTATAAAGAATAGCTATTACACTTCTTTAACTAATATTTATGTATCATTATTTCTCCCTTCAATGAATTTCTGTATATAACAATAATGTTTCAGCTCCTTACAATATACTTAGATAAACACCTCGCTAGATACTTGCATATAGAATGAAAATAAAAGGAACTTAAAGTTCAAAGTTAATCACAAAAAATTCTTGGAGCAAAAATCTGTAGCATTAAAATTAACAACAACTGTTTCGTTTAAGAATTAAGTAGTATTTCGGCTTACAAGAAACTTTAACATAAATTGATACAAAACAAAGCTTAACTATGCGAAAACACACAAACACAAGCTGGGGATGATTTGAGATCTAATCAAAATCGACATTCAATCCCCATTAATATGATAATATCGACGACCTTGCAAATTGATCAGAAGCTGATGAAGCCACCCCCTTGTTGTGTGGTCATCCTGAAACAAAAAGGCATAAGATGCCATATAAACCTTGTCACATAATCGGGTAATCTTAATATATAAGCACCATGCATATACGATATAAAACAACAACACTTACAAAAAGAAACGTGCTAAATGTACCATCTAGCAACGCGTTTGGAAGACCTTCAAAGCATCACAAGCTCTACAATATTAAAACATCACCAGTTAAGCACATCACATAAGTTGTAGTTTACCATAATGTAAATGGGGCAACCTATGTGTGTGTTTGACTAACCTAGAATTTTGTGACAAGAGAAGGTAACAACGAAACGCTCAGCAGTTATACACATGAAGTTCAATCCCCCAGTATCTGACAAGATCCTTTGGATTACAAAAGTTGCTACTTGGATTTGTTCATCAAAACATTTAGCAAACCTAAAATAAGAAGCCAATAACCCAGTAACATACCATTGGCGTAGTTGTACCATTGGGGTGGTGATATATCAGCACATCTAGACCTAGACCTCGATGGCGACCTTGATCCTCTGCAAGCCGATGACATGTAGCGTCCTCTTCCTCCATCAGACTCATGTGGTGGTCTCCTAGATAATTACATTATAACTACATTAGCTTCATATAAATAAACCATATTCAACAGATATAAAAACATATATAATAATGATAATATCTAACACATTACTTAATCTCATGTTCTGGAGAAGATCTCTGGGTGATCGGGGTTTTCTTCGTACAGGAGATCGAGAATAGTCAGTTCTCCATTTAGGAGCAGGAGAGTAGGACCTGTGAAACCATAATAAGATTTACCGCCTTCAATGAATATCATAAAACTGTTAGATCATAATAGCAACTTGCCTTGATCAATGATGGTTTCTAGAACCTGTACGACGACCAGCGGAGTCAGAACGAGACCGCGATAGAATGTATTCATTATGTGAACATTCAACATACCCTACCTAAAACGATAGCCTTGTACAGAACGTCTCTGCATCAAGAAAGTAATAACTTTACTTTAGATAAATCATCACCAATCAATAGTGCTCAATAGAATTCAGCTAGGGTTTGTATATTCATAGATACATTTCATTTGAACGGGTCTAAGAAAGTCAATTAAACACCCAAAATAAACAAGCCTTACTTTTCTTCTCTACTATCAGAATCTGTTCATATATTTCTTTCTCTTCATTCTTAGCAGATCTGAAAATATAAAGGAATTGGTTAACCCATTGAGGAAGAATATCAACAAAAGAAGTTAGTATTATCCCTACCTGATTGAGGTAACTTCCTGTCTCAAATCACTTATCTGTGCTACTAAGCTTTTAATCAGATCATCTGCGGGTTGTGCACATCAGAGAATAAAAAAAGATACGTGACATTAAACACTAATTGGGACATAGTTCATATACATCTACAGTCCAAATTACCACCAGTAGAAGTTGCCACAAATATTTACATAACAAACGCTGATATTTAGTCGTTATGTTATCAAAAGTGCTTGTTTATGAAAAGATTACAAAGTGATTAAAAAACCTGACATACAAGATTGTGGGACTGCAAATCACTTCATCGATAGAAAAAAGGTTTGAATTGCAAGCCACGCATTCCACTGCATGTAGTAGGAACATGATACAGAAACAGACATCTAACATGAGAGTTTGATACCCTTGTTTTTAAAAGGTGAAACAAAGAAAAATTACATACCTTCATCTTTTTCTTCTTGAGGCCTTTGTCGAACACAACCTGACAAAGATTACAAAGTTATTAAAATACCAGACATACCAAATACAAGAAAGAATACAGAAAAGCTATAATCAGAGGACCAGAGAACAATATACAATTTATCCAGCTTGGTAACTTTTGATACTCCGGAAGAAACCTATACCTGTCTCTTTCTCAAAACTGCAACATACCAGTCTTTATCACCAACCTGACAAATTTAGAGTAATTAGATAACCACAGAAGAACACATCATTTAGCACAGTGGGTAACATTCTAAATAATTCAGTATATCAAATTCAATAATACTAAATCACAGAAGACAAGACTAAAATGGTCAACCATTTAGTTTACTTACGGGTAAAAGCTTTCATTTACTTATACATCGATTCATTATGAACTACGGACTAATTAAAATCTCATTATGCATAATTCAAATAAATGTAGTAATAAATAGTCATAAGTTTGCGCTCCTAGATGATCCATGAGAGGCTGCAATGAACAAAATAGTGCATACAAAAAAAAATCAAACCTTACCGTTCATATTCAAAGAAGAACATCCTTGATCTGCTAAAAAACAAAATACCAATACCATCCGAGTGATAAAAAAATAGTACACATCCCCAATAAATAGAATAGAACCATCCAAATCACTTCTAGTGAGGTTAGTTGATTCTATAATGCTTCTTCTCCCACTCTTCTCCTCCCTGAATTAGTTGAATTGTAATCTTTTTGACATATAAGCTGGCACATTCTCGTTAAGATATAACAAACGTTAACATGCTTGAGATAACAAAGAAACACATGATAATGTAATTATACAAAAAACAAATATATAGGCAACTTGCGCACAAGAGGGGTGGAGAAAAGCGGACATGGGGACTCGGGTCGGAGCGCAGTGTAACTAAGGTTTTCATTTTAGGGCGAGGCAAAATGGCTAGTGTTCAAACCTCAGTTGAGGTTGTTAAAGATGTTAGAAATGGTCACGGGATATCTCGGTTTGACTACTATGCATATTTCAGGAGAAATGATATTTCTTCCTACTAAATACTCCTACATATCATCCTATTTATAGATACTGATACATGGAAAAATTGACGGTTCAGATTAAGAGAGATAATGAGTGGAAAACACTTGTAATATTTTTATGTGGGTAGGAGAATGAGTATAAATAAAGTGTAAGAGGATACAACAATGTTCATATTTTAAGTAAAAAAACCGTCATTTTCAAATATCCTAAACAGAAAATACGTTATGCGTTCAATTATTTTAAAGGACTTTTTTTTTTACTTATAAAATAGGTAATACTATAGCATATATTCGGTTAGGATAAAGATCAAATAAAAAGACAAATATTCGTGTGAAGGATAAAAAGATTTTTTTTTTTTAAAAGTTCTCAAAAAATTCTGAAAAAATTTCACAAGATCGTGTATGTTGGTGCATGAAAAAGTTGTAAAGGAAGTTTTTCTAAAAGTGGATAGTTTTGCCGAAAAAAAATTATGAAAAAAAACGTTTGTGCATTAAATCGGTTTTTTGTGCATCAAAAATTCGTTTTTGTACCAAACTTCTTTTGACTTTTTGCATCAAAATTTTATTGCGCATCAAACTATAACAAGTCGTAAAATTTGTGCATCAAAATTTTTTTGTGCATCAAAATTTCTTTTTTTGCGCATTAAAAAAACGTATAAAAACTCAAAATTAGAAAAACTTCTTTTACAAAAGTTTTATGCACCAACATACCTGATTTAATGGAATTTTTTTAGAATTTTTCGAGAACTTTTTTAAAAAAAGTTTTCCTTTTATCCTTCTCACGAATATTTATCTTTTTATTTTAACCTTCCACTATTCGGTTAAATGTATATTTAGAAAAGTTAAAGCTATCATCCTTGGTTTTATTAAAAAGTAAACAAGGAAGAATAACGGAAAAAACAATGTGGGTCATATGTGACTTATGTGCAGTCACTTTCTCACTAGAGCCTAACATGTGTAATGGGCTGTGATGAGTGTTAGAAAAATCCAAAAGTTCGATCCACTTTGAAAACTTTGGTATCCGCGAAACCGACGAACCGAGCTGAACAGCTCAATCTGAAACCGAAAAAACACGCTTATCACAGTTCGGTTTCGGTTTTTATTTTTTGATATCTGCGGTTAACTGAACCAAACCGTATATAATATACATGAAGATTTTTTTTAACTAAATACTCAAATTTATATTAGGCTGCCCACTATAAGGAGGGGTCGCGACCTGTACTTTTCAGTGTCACATCAGCTTTCTCTCTTCTTTCCTTGTTGATGTTAGAAGTTGCTTAAAACCATAATTATTGCAAAGTTTAAACAAAATTTTAGTTCGTTAAGACTCACCAAAAATGTCGTTAGTGAAGCTCGAAGTCTATCGAACAGAGACTCTCCATAGTTCCACGCGTGTCATGTATGATCATATTTTATGTGTTCTTCTGCCTAAGATGGTTTGTTCCTTCGGATACAATAATGTCCGAAAAGTCGTGCGTTGTCACCAAGATGGTATTGGAGCTAGATTGATTATTGAGCATCTGTCTCATGAAAAGATGGAGCGTAAGGCACTCATTGCAACAATGGATGATATCCTTAGAATGGAGAAGAACAGACTCAACCCTGCAAAGAATGTAATACTAGTCTTAAGAGCATTTATATGGTCATCCGAGTTTGTGATTAGTGATTACGTTCATTCAAGAGCATTTATATGGTCATCCGAGTGAAGGTTGCTTAAATTTGTTGGAAACACAAACTGCCATAAGAAATCACTTGTAGATTAGTGACTTAATAAGAATCAAGAAAATTATATTAACGCTTGCTTGTCAGCTAATGTTGCAAAATGGGTTGGGTTGGGTAAAGAAAAGATAATGTTGGTAGAGTCTATATGCTTAAGTTTGTTTATATTCTCCAATCTTATAGGCTTTATGGTTTTTGATGACGTATACTAGGTGTACCAAGCCTCTGGGCTTGGGCCACACCAGTACTTGGGCTTTTGGGCCCAACCTGTCAAT
>BQNB010089883.1:2561-22012 GCA_026074375.1 Tanacetum coccineum
GTTGTTATTTAGGATTTGTGTGTTATGAGATAAAAAAGGAGTATATATAATGAAAAAGGGGATTAATAATAAAAGGGGATAAAAAATACTTGTTTTAAATTCAAATAGCCGTCGCCAACGTTCGAGTTCTTTTTTTTTTGTCTCTTTTGCGTTGCTTAACCGGCTAAAATAAGTGACGATGGAATTGGCGCGTGAGGAGGGTGTCATGGCTATGACAATGGCGAAGGCCACATAGGATTGGCGAATGGCTTTAACCATTACACTGTTCGCTCTTATATGCTAATTTACTCTCTGCGCGTTCTAGGGGATTAAAGTTAAGCTGGATTTTTATTAGATTATGGGTATTTTTGGCGAAATGGGCTTGTGTTGGGGCTTGTGTTGAGGCTGAGATTTATATTATAAGCCGAAATTGAAATTTGTATTTTTGTAAACTTGTTTGGCAAATGGGTTGTGGCTGAGGCTTATTATTGCAAAATTACTAAAAAGGACATAACTAAATAAAATTTGTGTATATGTTAGATATTTTTGTGTGTATATAAGTAATTTATGGTTCAAAAGCCCCGGGCTAAAGTTTTTAGCCCCTATTATGAGGCTTATTTTATAAGCCCTTTCATAAGCCCGCGTGACAAACGAGACTTATTTTATAAGCCGACTTATTTTAAAAGCCCAAGCCCCTAAAAGCCCTCATCCAAACACAACCTAAACATGTAACGTTTCTTGATTACGATTTATTTATGAAATTTGTTAAAAAATTACTTATTTTGGGTACAATTTCAATTAAAGATATTGATTTTTTTCTTGTTGCAATGTTGGAAAATTAGCAAGTTTGCAGGTTATAAAACAATTTAAAATACCAAACACCCCGTTATTTCTTATTACATCGAATTCTTTGTCACAATACATTATGCGTACTAATTAAAATATGAAATTCACACAGAAACTTAATCTTAACAAGAACTATTTTTAAAAAATAAAAACAAAACTTTTTAACGAACGGAAATATTTCAACTAATTTAATGACTAAAACAACCTTTAAATTAAAATAAATCACCAAACGAATTCCAAAAATTCTAGAAATTTTTACCCAACTAAAAACGCTATTGAAGAGCTACCGAAAATTAAAAATTATGTTTTGACTTTTTTTACTATTTTTTTATAAAATTATAACAAAACAGTTTTATAAAAAGAAAAGGACATAATCGGTTTTGATTTTTATAAAATATTAAAACGTGACTAAAACTCTTGAAACAGTTATGACAAAAATAAAATATTTCTTCAAATCTTATATAAAAATGACGAATTTTTATGAAGGTTTTGATATATTTAAACTAAATAAAAAAAACAAAACTGATTTTTTTTAAATAGTAAAACATGACTAAAAATCTTAAAAAATTATGATAAAAAGAAAATACTTTTTAGAATTTTATATAAAAAGGAAGAAATTTTATGAATGTTTATGATATATTTAGAATAAATAAAAACATAAAATTTTTATTAAAAAAAAGGTGACATGTTATCTGACTAGCAGGTAAAAATATCCTTAAATTGCACGGTATGATAAGTTAAATACCTTAAATTGAGAAAAAAAGTCTCGTACCTTTAAATGAAATTGAACTTAAAATTGGTATCATTTTATGCGATTTGTCCATTTGTTAAGGGTCATGGTTAGAGATAATTTTTTAAGTGATCCTTTAAAATATCAAAATATTTAAAAAGACGAAATATATTTATATTATTAAAATAAACTTTCACTTAGCTAGATGCGTTTATAAATTTTGATAAGGTGTATTTCAGATTTTTATATTAAATGTTCAAGAGCACTTTAAATGAACAAGTGCTTTCGTCTCACATAAAAACAAACAATTACAAAACCAAATGTTCAGGAGCATTTTATACGACCAAGTGCTCCCCGCATTCTCTTGCGCGCCTCACATAAAGACAAACAATTACAAAACCAAAAATCCAAGTGCATCTATAGTAACCAAGTGCTCCCCCTTATCTTGTTCTCTTGTGCGCCTCACATAAAGACAAACGGGAGTACTCTAAACGACCAAATGCTCTCCGACTTCTCTTGCGCGCCTCACACAAAGACAAACAATAACAAACCAAAAATCCAACGCTTTATTTTTTCATATAAAATGTTGAGGAGCACTCTAAACGACCAAGTGCCCCCTTTTTTGTGCTCCCGCTAAGGCGAGAAACAAGCATGGTTTGAAGTTGTAACCTTTGCCCTTTTTGTGTTCTGAATATTCTATTTATAGTCCTTTGACTATTTGACTTTGGTCAGTTTATTCAGATTTGTACCGTGTTGACGGTGGTGATTTTTATGAGATATGTGATGATTTGAGGTTTATTGTGATTAATAATCCCTTTTGGAAGGTATTATTGTGTTATGTGTATTCCGGGTGGTTTGACCCATGAATTTTGAGAAATGCCAAAAAATGAGTCTGACACGTCCGTTAATGTCCAAATTGAGTTTTGAAGGGTGTAAAGTGAAAATATGTCATGTGAATACTCTAGGTTAATGGAAAAGTATTTTTAAAGTGAATAAAAATGCTAATTAACTTTGGGGTAAATTTTACGGTTGAGTTTTACGAGCTTTTAAGTGATTTTGACACGAAAAGAAAGACCCGAGACCACCTAGGATCCATGGCCGGTCAAGGAGTCCATGGGAGACAACATGGCAAGTTTTTAGGAAGTGTGTATAAGGATGTACACATATATTCCCACCACTAGTCTATTTCCTCACAATTTCATTTTCATTTCAAAAAAATAAACACACACTTGTGTATGTGTGTGTTGGGTCGTCCGCCCCTATACCACCATAAACCACCATTGTTTTCCAACTTTGATCAAGAACGTGTTATTCCGGGTTGATAAGAGTGTTTGGTTATTCATTTAAACAATGTTTGGGTTGTCCGGTTCGTGTCGAAATATACATTTTTGAAGATTTTCTTGTAAGTTTTCAAATTTAAATTTTGTTTATCCTTTTGGGTTTATTTTGATGCATAGATGTTAGTTGTACAAGTTGATCGTTGTGTAAATTGATTTTTGGAAGCGAAACGAAAGAAAAGGGTGTGTTTGGTTCGTGTAATAAAAGAAAAAAAGAGGGTTTTTGTAGTTTTGATGTTGTGGTTGTGATGGTTGAATAATATATGATGCTAGAATGCTTGAATAATATATGTTACTAGAATGCTTATTTTTGATAAGTTGCTTGTATAGCTTATTCGGGCTTATTTTTAAGCTATTTCTTGGCTTATTTAAGCTTAAAGGCCACGTGTAAATTCCCAAAATCACTAGAAAAGTTATTTTGATTATTTTTGTGTTATGACATATGTTATGGACTATTTTTGAGGCTTATGGTAGTAACCAAAAGCGATACGTAGCTTATTAGCTTATCTTAAAGCTTAATATACGTATTTGAGAGTTTATGGACTCACGGTCCAATAAGTCTATTTGAGCCACGACTTAATGGGAGGGCTTATTATGATCCAGATTATTTTTACATATAAGTATATACTTATATATGTAAATGGACCTTAATTTTTGGACTTGGATTATGTTTTGGACTTATAAATGTCCTAATGGACCCTTGTTGGGCCTTAAGGCCAAATAAGCGATATCTTGTCATAGTGAGCGTTTTGTTGGACTTTTGAAAGTAAAAGTGTATTTACGAAGTGATATCGAATGATATTTTGAAGGAAAGTGTTGGTAAGTGTTAAGGATTTGAAATTTTGGAATTTTAACGAAAAGTGTTGAACTTGCGAAAAAGTGGAAAAATGAGGTTTTAAACCTTGGAAAACGTTGTGTAAACGTACGGGTCTTGTCAAAATTTCGTAAAAAGTTTATACTTATAAATTTTATTAAAAACATGATTTTTGATTTTTAAATAATAAAATAATATTTAATTATTTTTTTAATTCACTAAAAGACGAAAAATACAATTTTTTCTCAAAACTTCTTTAATATGTTTATTATGAGTAAACGTTTCATTTTCAACCGTATAAGGATTATTTTGAAGTGTCTAAAGGTCACCGAATGGACTTGTCGAGATATATTTATAATTAATAATTAATTATGAATATTTTTATATTACTTATCTATTTACGATAAATAGTATAAGTATGTATTATCGAAGAATGAGATTGATAAGATTGTGGAGATAAGTTGTCAACCATCACACCACTAAAAACAGTTTTGAGAAATTGTACAACGCGTCTAAACTCTATGCATCAAACGTGAAGATTGTTTTGGTAATTGATGATTAAAATGGACATAACTGGACTAGGTTGTATGCGGGCAGTCGTTGAATTTGCTTATGTATTAGATGTGGTTGCTAATGGACTTGCACTTAAGGTGAGTTCTCGTTGCTAACTTTTTACTGGATTTCTTCTTGTTGGGGAAATTGGATACTCAAATGTGTTTTCTCCAATGTTTTGAAGATGATCTGTGCGATAATGATGGTTTTGTTTTTTGGACAAGTATGTGCTTATGAACGTAGTATGTGATATTATGTGTTGATTTACTTGCTGTACTGTGTTTGGCAATGGCATGGTTCTGTGTGGTTCTTATATGTAATGTGTTGGCATTACAAGGTTTTTGTGTGGTACTTACATGTACTGTTGTTTGGCATGCAAGGTTCTGTGTGATACGCCCTAATATAGTGCTCCAGCTGGTAGGCCCTTTAGGTGCGTTAGTGATTTGGGAGTTGCGACTCCGGATTTATTATTGGATGTTGAGATATGACTAGCGGGGATGCTATGTCTTGGATTGTTAGCATATATTCATTGTCATATAGCACTATTGTCCACTGTTGAAATATTGGCACAACTTTTGGGTTTAAGGTCAAACTTACGAGCTCACCAACATTATTGTTGACGTTTTCGAGTATCATTTTTAGGTGAAGTGAAAGAGGAATAGTTTGGTGATTAATAGCAGACTTAGAAGTATCCCGTGTGGAATTTCGTTTAAAGTCTTGCTTGCTTGTTTGATTTTAGTATTTGAAGATTTTGGAGTAAGTTTGGTTATGGTCCCCTACGAGGGCATATGAATAAATGTTAGAGATTTGTGGATTTTAGTTGCGATTTGGGACATCACTTGAGTTTGTTCAAGGTTGATGGTCTTCATAGCACTTGGAGTTTACACAATGTAGTTTTCTATATTTTTGTACCTTGTGTTATGATTGATCATTATGTTGCATTCCCGAGTTTCCGCCATTGTCGGGGTGTGACACGTGTCTAGAGAGGATAATTTTATTTGTTTCAAGGTCTAGGCATCGAAAACCACGATGATAAGTGGGGTAGCCTAAAAATATACATGGAGTGGCTCGTGGTGCAAGTTTGTGTGGGGAGTAAAGGTGAGGGTAGCATAGACATCCAAAAATTCGTAGACGAGAGTAATCAGGTGGTTTGTGAAATAGACGTGTGAAAGGTATTTCGTTGTAAATTGCGGTAGATGGTAGAAGGTTTAGGAGATAGTTGGTCATATGGAGAGCTTCGACCCAAAAAGTGGGGTAGGTGTGCTTGAAAAGGTAAATTGAGAATGATATTATTAATTGTTTGTATCATTCGTTCCGCCTTGTCATTTTGTTGGGAAGTCTTGGGGCAAGAGAATCTAAGTTGGATGCCATTTTTGGCAAAAAGGGTGTGGAGTCGGTTGTTATCGAACTCACCACCATGATCACATTGGAAGCTTTTTATTTCGCATTTAAATTAATTTTTAACACAATTACAAAAATGCAAAAATTTATCAAACATGTCAGATTTAGAACGAAGAGGGTAGATCCATAGATAGTGAGAGAAATGATCAAGAAATATGACATAGTATTTAAAACCACTAGAGTTAACAATTAGAGATGTCCATAAATCAAAATGAATAATATCAAAGCAATGTTCAACAATAGGATCCGAACTATGAAAAGGAAACTTTACATGTTTGCCAAGTTGACATGCATGACAAATATGTATAGACTTTTCTTTATTACATGAAATAAAATGATGAGAAACAAGTAAACGTAGCACTTCATCACCCGGATGGCCGAGGCGTTGGTGCCACGTGGAAGAACTTGTCGAGAGGAAAACAGTAGGAAAAGTTGACGGCTTGGTAAATGGATAGAGATCGCCTAAGCTGTCACATCGAAGGAGGATGTGACGAATCAAGAAATCCTTCACAGAAAAACCAAACGCGTCAAATTCTATAATATAATTATTGTCCCTAGTAAACTGACGAACAGAAATGAGATTTTTAATTATATTGGGGGTTACAAGAACATTATGAAGATGTAAGGGGCGATGAATAAAAGGAATAATGTTATGGCCAATGTTGGTGACGGGAATAGAATTGCCATCACCAACGTGAACAGATGTAAATAAGCGTTTATAAAAAATGGTACTTAAATTACTTGTATTAAAATTTAAATGAGAGGAATCACCTGTGTCCATGTGTCAAGTCGGGTTTTGCAGCGTCGTAGTACTAAACACACTTGGAAGAGTAGTAGGCTGAGATGCATAGTGAGCCGGAGCGGGACCGAGAACGCCTTGACCGGGATGTGACTGGTTATAATGTGAAGGGTAAAAAACCTGATTTGTATGTTGTTGGGCCACGTTAGGTTGACTGGCCTGATGTTGATGAAGCAGACCATAGAGGGTGGGCCATGTGTAGTGATGGGATGCGGTGGATGTTGGTTGTATGTATTTGGTTGCGGCTGTTGGGCCAGGTGGGAGGTATAATAACCTGGTTAGGCTGGTGGAGTCCATGAAGAGTTGGGCTGGACGTACGCATATGAACCAATCACACGCCCTCAGTTAACATGCGAATGAGTTGTGCCATGGTTCGAGTTAACAGTTCCATAATTCTTGGGATTTAGACCCGACCGATTTTGATGATCATGTATATACTTGCATTGATCACCGAATTTACATGCACCCTTGTTAAAATGATTACATATTTGAGGAAGATTGGAGAGCTTATTCGTGTTACCTTTGTTGCTCGAAGAATTAGAGGCCATGAGTGTCGATTTTTTTGTATAGTTATGGAGGTCGACGGTGAGAATAGGGGGAGGGAGAAGAAGTCGTGATTTAGGGAGAGAATTTAAGAGAAAAAGACTGGCTTTGATACCATATTGAAGAGTAATTCATTTCCTTGATTATTTCTCACAAAATATAAAGTATATATAGATTACAAAAGGGATGAACTTGAGCCCAAGATAAATACAGCTAATGATGACAAATCATATAGCTCATAATTAACAAATCATTCAAATATATATCAACTAATTTTGAAAGGAAACCAATCAAATATATCGACTAATAGATAATGACATGGAAATACAAAACATACTCCATCGCGACGAGAATTTAAATTATCTTTTCCTTTAGAGGGGCGACACAATTATGCTTTCGACGGAATTTTTTTTTTATGTTTTTATGCAAGTAATATACGATTTTTTAAATCATATTCGATTTTATTAAAATCATATACGGATTTTTTAATTCATTTATGATTCGTTGTAGGTTCATATAGTTTGTCATTACGAATTTATATGATTTTCGCAATTCGTGTTGACTGAACCTAATAATGAAAAAAAGTTTGTCGGAATCACAATCATAGATGAGGGGTTTTAAGAAATATCTATGATTTTATTAAATAATATATGATCCGTCTATTCGATTCATTTTTGATTCGTTATACGAATATATATGATTTTCGCAATTTCGTGACTGAATTAAAATCGAAAAAAAAGTTTCTGAAGTTTATAGTGTACACCGTTTACTGAAAGATAAAAAAAATAATCGTCGCGATGGTGTTTGTTTGGTCGTGTGCACGACTTTATCCGTTTGTAAGATTTTTTATTTAAAAAAAGGTTTGTACTTAAGTAGTTTTTTTATTTTTGATAAAAAAAATGAGTGGCTAGGATTAGTTCATTGGGTCTATGACAAATGTTGGGTCTATATTGATCTTAACTCTATAAAGTATATATAGATTACAAAATGGATGGACTTGAGTCCAAGATAAATACAGCTAATGATGACAAATCATATAGCTCATAGTTAACAAATCATCCAAATATATATCAACTAATTTTGAAAGGAAACCAATCAAATATATCGACTAATAGATAATGACATGGAAATATTTCATTGGTGGCACCACTGATTTAAGTTTACGATTTCTTTTCTTAATTTGGCTTCTTTTTCAATAACCAATTCCCCATGTGAAATTGTGATATATTAAAATTAAAAATCTCTCAACCACGATAATTAAAAATTAGTCCAAGAGTTAAAAAGAATGAGAAAAAATCATAAAATTTCACCAGTCAACACTTCGTATAGAGATTTGATAGGCGTGTTTATCTAATACTCATTTAATTTGTCGGGTGAACTAAATAAAACATAACATGTCAAATATCTACAAATAATTTGGATGTTGTTATAGTCTAAAGTCTAAACTCTAAAGTACTTGTATGGAAATTTTGTTTTAAAAATTCATTAATATGATACTTTTTTGAACATAATTAATATGATACTTATTATTCAAGTATTTGTGAAAATTTTGGTATAACTTCTGTATTAAAATTAAGAGGTGTTGTTTACGCTTATTCTTAGGCTTATGGACTTATCTCACTTCAACTTTTATCTCATAAGATTCGTTTTTTGACTTATTTTAAAACTTATCCGAAAGATGTTAATAAAAGATGTTCATTCAAAATTGACATCCAAAAGATTTGATACACTTAACTGGCAATTCATTGACGAAATCATGAGAAATTTTGGTTTTCCTAACAAAATTGGTTCTTGACTTGGTATCTACTCAAAAATTTCACTTATTGTGTAAATAGTGAAGATTTGGGTTATATTTCAGATGTAACTTTACGGATTTTTTAATTTCTAATGTTCTATTTTTGTCCTTTGATTTCTCATTTTATATTCTGACAGACTCAATTTTCGTGATTAACGATAAAGCTTGGTTATTATCTAATTTAAATCTAGTGATAATATTCTCTTTAATTTTTCATTATAAATGCTTATATTTCTATTTGATAATTTCGGGAGGTTTTCGCAACGGCTTAAAAATATCAAATACATGTCAAACAGTAGTTAAATGTCGTATAAATTAAGACAATTTAAACCGTAAAACTATAGTGTAATAGTAAAGTTTACGTTAAACACATTTTTACATTCATTAAAAATACTAACGCAACTTCGGGTCATTTTAATCGCGAGTTTTGTTCATTTATTAAACTGACAAGAGCTAGAAAGCACTAGGATCCTTAAGGGTGTCGGCGGTTCGAACCACAGGAGACAACAGGCAAGTATTTAGTAACCTTGAACACGTAGTACTTTCTCATTTGCTCTTATATGATTCTCACACACATTTTTCATTCATTTTTCAGCACACATATCAATTTTGTTTTCGCTCTTCTTTTTTGCTTAGCTCGAGCACCACCAAAACCACAAATCTCATTTTTTATTTTTTGATTCAAAAAAAACTGAAAGTCTAGTTACTCCGGGTTGGTTCTCAATAGCGCGGTATCATTAATACAAAGTTTGGGTTGTCGGTGTAGTGCTTATTTCTTATTTACAAAACTCTTTGTAATTATCTAATTTCAAATTTTTTGTACTTTTGTAGAGTTATGATGCATCGATAATAATGGTTCGTTTATTTTTAAAAATCGAAAGATTAAGTTTTTGAAATACCTCATTAAGGGGTTGTTTTGTTGTTCAAACGTGGATACAAAGCAAAGGAAAATGACATTATATTATTTCTGGGTGTGATGGTTGAATAACATTTATATACTTAATAGCTTATTTCTTTAAATTTTCGGCTTAACATAAGTGTATATGGTTATTTATCCCTTATTTATTTTTGATTAAAAAGGAAACAAAGAAAACAAGACATTTGTGGTTATTCCTATTATGGTCTTATTTTTATAGTTCTTAAGATAGCTTATATTTGCGAACTAGAATATAAAATAGCTTTTGTAGTTATTATAAGCTTCGTATAGTTATTTGATGCTTATTTGCTACGGCAAGAAAAGGGTGGACCAAGGAGTACTTTTGGTTTTTACTCTGTTGCCATCTTTTTGCGTTATTTTGTAGCTTATTTGGGTAACTTAAAGAGTAATTATTGCTTTATTTTGCGTATTTTACGAAACTAGCATAGCTGTTTTGGGTAAGAAAACTAGGCCATAAGGCCAATAAGCACGGCTTTATTGTGGACTTATTGTGGTGCGACTTATGTTATGGCTTTTGGTTATTGGCTTATTTGGATATTGTGGAACTTCGTCGTAGATAACGCTTAATAATAAGTACGGACGCTTATTATGGGCTAAAGCCAGAACCATAAGTAGGCCACCATTGTTAGTCTTGGTCGTGAGTCTTGTTTCTTTTGTTGGATTATCGTTGGACTTATTTTTTAATGGGATTGATAATGAGCCTAAAAATAGGTTTTGAAACTATAATCAATATTTTGGACTACTAATGGGCTTAAGGACAATAAGCTCAAACTTGATAGTTTGGAACAGATAAAAGCAGACTCTTGTAAGATTTAATCTTTATTATTATTTGGGATAGTTCGATAGTATTTGAATGATTGTTCTTGATAATACGCGAATTGGATTTTTGGTCGTTTTGTGGAATTGCTTTATTTAGGGGGACGTCGTTCTGAAAAAAATAAGGTTTAAAAACACTGAAAAAGTTCTTATAAACGAAGGGTATGCCGACTTTATATAAAAAATTTATACTAGAATATTTTACTAACAAACATAATTTTTATAAAACCGACTCAAGGGACGAAATATCTAAAAATATTATTATTTTATAAACTGACTAAAAGACGATATATATTTTTAATTGTTCTAAATACAAATTGTATTAATGATTTAGGCTAACTATTATGTCACTTTTTCAATAATCTATCCAATCTAATAGGTAAACTTAAGCGGTCGGACCTTATTTACTACTATCTATTATTACGTTCTTGATAGTTTACTGTCGATTTTCTTAAGTAGTATAAGTGTATACTATTAACAACATTACTTTGATATATCATACTTCGCGTCTGAAACCACTAACCATCACGCGAACCAATAACCTTAAACAGTGCCCGTTACAACGACATTTGACATTCTTTGCACAATTTAACATAATTCAGAAACATATATTAAAATTGGACATTCTAATGGATTAGGTGTATCTATAAACACCGTGTTTTTGGGTCATTTACTTCGTCAGTAAATATCAACTCATGATTTGTACAGTCGAGACGCTCCGCGAGGCTTCCCCCAGACCTTCTCGCTTTATATATATGTACGCGTTTGTTTATTAGACACGATGATGGGTCTATGTCAAGTTATATAACTCGCGAGAGTAGTGATGACCCTCGAGATTACTATATGATATTGGCATAGTAGAATCTGAACGGGATCCGTTACGCCGAGGGTTATCGAATTTACAGATATTGTACGTCATGCTTTTAAATCAAAGGTCTATGAGTGTTTTAAGTTATATTAATTGGGAGATATACTTTAATTTGACTTTGTTCAATTGGTATTTTTTTATTGGTTGGGTAAATTGCATGCGTTTCCGCTGATATAATAATAGTATAGGATTCGCGGAAGTGGAACACTCAACATTCTTATAACTTCAACTCAATACCATTCTTATACCAATACCCACCAATACACTCAATTATATATACATATGCATCAGCGGATATAGGTGTATTATACAAGAAATATCATCCGAACACTTCTCCATGTTTTCATGGGATAATCCCTACTTTTAGGAACCATGGCTTATTTTCTTACTTGCTTCAATAGTAAACTTGACCAATGACCTCCTTAAGACCCTCCTTGTGTTCTTTGACTAGTCCTTTGGACCTTATAGTCACATACATAGTAAGTCAAATACACCCACTTTTACTTACACTTAGATACACTAAAATAATTATCTTCTCTTTTTTTCATGAAAGCCAGGCATTCACCACCAAATGTATACAAGTTCATACCATAAACTTTATATAAACAATTTCAAGTTAATCCCAACTATATTAAGGAATTTACAATGAGGTTTTAAAAAAGGTTTGGTTAAGCGTGTAACAAGGTTAAGCAAGAAAAGGAAAGGATTAGGGCTTTATAATTGGAACATAGGGTTTTTAATGATGTGCAAGCTTTTTGGTTCTCTTTATCATCTAAACTAGGTTTTAGATATTGTGGTTCATCATTTCACTTCAATTATGGTCTCTGACCCCTGGATGTCTGTACTCATTTCTCATTGTTGTGTATATTGTTTATGTAGCAAAATTCACCATTAGGATACTTTTGAACATGTGAAATGAACTTTTTCTTGTAAGCATGATTTTGTACACTTTTTCATATGTTATTAGGTTGGTAATATCATGTCATAATGAGATTATGAGTATTGTACAATGTTTGGTTTGAAAAAATCTTTAAGTATAAACATGTTCTGTATAAAGTCGTGTTATAAAAAGTTATCTTTATTATATGTCATGAGCAAATGAGTCATAAATTGTGAATCTTGTGATCCTTGGATATATCTTTGGGGGACCTGATGGATTAAGGGACCCTCCCTTTTGGTAGGTACAAACCTGTGATAATGGATGTTGTAATGGACTTGTAGCAAGATGGTTAAACTTAAAAGTACAAAATCAAGTTTAAAACATTTTTAACACAAACATCAAACCCTTTTGTTTTTGGTTACAAAATCAAAGTAATTTATTTTCTAATCTTCATGAATTAGTACGTCTTCATGACGATTCCAAAGGTAAAGAAACTGAAAAAACAAAAAACGGCTTAATACGAAAAGATAACATAGTTTAGAGCTTTACGTTAATAAATAATTTTATAAATATTTTATAACCGTACTTGTTAATCTAGGTTAACATTTGAAAACATTTAATCATGATCAGACCCTTTTTAACAACGAAGACGTGCTCGAAAAGAAATCGCCTATAAACAAGGCGTATAATGCAAAATGTCATTAGAGTTTTACGCTAACTAAAACTATAAAAACAAATTGTATAAATGGTCGTGAACGTAAATGGTAATGGTCGTAGAGGTCAAAAATTGAAAATATCCTTTTTGATAGTCGTCTTCAATACGACAGGTTTGGGCTAAGAAGTGAAATCGGGTTAAAACGCGAAAGTAACGTCATTTTTACTAACAAGGCATTTCCAAAGTTTTACATTATAAATGTGATTTCACTAAAACGATTGATGGTGATGTAGCTATATAGAAATTGTATATGGGTATATTAGTTAATCAAAGTGCTCCTTAGTGTTTTATTACGACCTATATTGGATTAGGTTGCACTTCGATCATTACGTGACGCATTATTGTGTGATATACTTGATATTCACTTACTCAGGTTTCGTCTAGCCCCAGTTTTTATTTTACCGATGATTTATAAGTTTTTGGGGGAGAGAACATGCTTTGTTTTTACAATTGGACGCCAAGTAAATTTGAAATACTTATATTTTTGGATATTGTACATGAATACTTTAATGTTTTTTTTGGATATTGAATACCATGACAATACTGACTGTTTTGGATAATGGTTATAATGCAACACTTACTATTTTGAATATTGTATAATTGCCATATTATGTTTTTTTTGGGGGGGAATTAAATTGCTCTACCATGCAATTACACACTCTACACTCAATTGCGGTCCTACTAACTTATACAATTTACAAACTAATGATTCACCAATTATATTGATGTTTTAAAACATGTTTTCTCAGGAATCATTGGGTAAAAGACAGGGATACATCTGGTGGTCGTTATATTGGAAGTCATTTGCATTAAATATTTGGTTGCATTCCATTTTGAGGATACATTTAGTATGAAAAAACTGGAATCTTTGTTTATTAACACTAGCAATGAACAAGTAAAGCTTCGGGCTTTTGTAACAAACATTTTGCTAAATCCAATGTATTGGTTTTAAACGACACTTTTAAAAGTTGTTCTTATATATCTTGTGATGTTGATCTATGAAGTAATGCTCCTAAACCCATATTCCGCTGTGACCCATTTTGGGGGTGTTACAGTATCTGGACGTCATTGCACACAATTGTTTAATCATATCCTCAGCTACTTATCACTTTGTTTAAAGGTGAGTTCTCGTAGCCTCGTTTTTTAAACTCTTTTCCGTTGGGGGAAAATGATACTCAAAACCTATTTCAACTACTTTTAATATTGTGCAAAAACCTTTAATTTCTTTTTGGACAACGTTATGTGCCAATGATTGCGTGTATGAATGTTATGTGAACACTATATGAATGTTATGCAAACACTACGTGAATGCTATGCGAACACTATATGAATGCTATGCGAATACTATAAAATCTATTTATGCGAAGTTCCAATGTGAATTTCTGCACCACACTATTTAGCCGGCCGTGTAGCTCCAGTTGGTGGGCGATAAGTCCGGAGGACTATAAGCACGCGAGGATTCTATTGATTTGTCGATTTAGGGTGGGATACCCTGGTATGATGTGTTGATGTGTTGATAATTTAAATCTTATTGTATGCATTCTGCTTTCATATTGCATAATTGTCCACTCTTATATTCTGGCACATCAACAGGGTTTACTTCTAAACCTACGAGCTCACCAACGTAATGTTGACCCTTTCGAGTATCATTTTCAGGTATTGCGAATGATCAGTGAAATCAGATAACAAGCTTTAGCAGACCTAAGAGCATCCTTCATGGATCTTATCTTGAAAGACTTGCATTTGGGAACTTTGCTTAAGTTTAGCTTTTGGATTCCTTTAGACTTGATCCCTCCATTGTGAGGTTTTGATTGTAATAATTTCAGACTATGTGATTTGGTTCAACCGTTTTGACACAAGTTCCATACTTGTTGCCGAAGGATGTTGTAACACTTGTTTTAATGCATGTTAGTTTTCTCTATATTGACGCTTTATGTTATGACGATCAATCCTCCGTCATGCCTCGTGTTTCCGTCGTAGTCAGTGTGTGACAGTGGTAGAGGGCTGAGACAAGGGGACCAATATCCCCTTTATATCTTCACTATGGTAATGGAGATGCTTAATCTGCTAGTTAAGGAGGAGATCATGATGGAAAAAGCTTTTAAGTATCATTTTGGTTGCAAACAGTTGATGATCACACATCTATGCTTTGCAGATGATTTAAAAATGTTGTATTAGTGCAAACACTTAAAAAGGCCTTGGATAAATTCAGTGCTATATCAGGATTATACCCAAACCTTGGTAAATGTACTATGTTTTGTGGCAGTCTGGATGATAATGAAAAGAATGCTATCTGCTGCATTTTCCTTTCAAAGAAGGTAAACTCCTAGTGAGATACCCAGGAGTCCTTTTGGTTACTAAGAAAATTGGTGTAGCTGATTGTAAGCAGCTTGTTGACAGAGTTAATCAAAAGTTAAGTGACTGGAAGAATAAAAGTCTGTCTTATGCAGGTAGAGCTCAGCTTATAGCTTCTGTATTAGGATCTATGCAAGTATATTGGGGATCAGTGCTTCTTCTCCCCAAATCTGTCATTAATGATATTGAAAAACTGTTCAGGAATTTTCTATGAAACAGTGGAGAAAGCTGCAAAGGAAAAGCTAAAGTATACTGGGTTGATGTGTGCAAGCCTAGAGATCAAGGGGGTTTAGGTTTTAAATCCTTAGAGCTATGGAACAAAACTTCTTAAATAATTATGGAATGCTGCTTCAAGAAAAGAATCACTTTGGGTCAAGTGGATTAATGTGGTGAAATTAAAGAAAAGGAGTGTTTGGGATGTATCTGCTAATTCAAAAGATAGCTAGGGATGGAAATGTTTGCCGAATCTCAGAAGGTGGGTAGGTAATCATATGAGATTTAGAATTAGGGATGGGAAAAGCATTAGTGTTTGGCATGATAAATGGAATAGTGGAACCTCATTATCCAACAATATTAGCAAAAAAGAAATATTTTATGCTGGATTTAATGATCAAGATAAGCTCATTGATATATTGGATGGTAGTGGATGGAAATGGCCTCAAGATTGGTTGATAACTTACCCTTGGCTGAGAAATATTAAGGCCCCAATTCTGTCTAATACACCTAATATGCCTGTATGGGTGGATAATAATGGGAATGATAGAAAGTTTTCAACTAACATAGTGTGGAAGGATGTTAGAGGAAATAGTGACAAAGTGTGCTGGTATAATCTTGTTTGGCATTCAAACTACATTCCCAAACACACATTTATCCTATGGCTTGTTGTAAAAAAGAAATTGAGTACTCAAGACTGGATGGCTAAGTGGTTCCCAAATAAAAACTTTGAATGCAGCTTGTGCAAAAAAGAACCCGATTCACATGATCATTTGTTTTTCAATTGTGATTATGCTCAGAAAGTTTGGAAGAAGGTCTCTTATAATGCCAATCTAAAGATAAAAGAAAACAAATGGGAGAATATTCTGAAAGAAATGAGCAAAGAAAAAGGAAAGAATAACATATGGGTGGTTATAAGGAAGCTATGTTTTGCTGCTAATGTTTATTACATTTTGCAAGAAAGGAACATGAGGTTGTTCAACAATAGTAGAAGAGAAGCAAATGAATTAGTTGATATGTTGTTTGAAGAAATCAGAGCAAAAATGATGTCTATCACTTTCAAGAATAATGATAGTGTAATCCAAGTGTAATCTATATGGAAGGTGAAACTAGCCAGAAAGCAAGAGTTCAAACAAAAAGGAGGATAGGAGTATGGATTGATGTCTGGTAAACTGGCAACTCTATTAACCATTGATAACAAATTGCATAAAATGCTATGTTCCTTTAAAGGGGTGTTTGGATGTTGATAGTGAAGATGGTAAAAGTGGTTTACAAGGGTCTGCTGCAAATATATAAACTTGTGATATATCTCAGATACTTTTATCATGATAATTAAGCTTGCTACATCAGATGGCCTTGTATCTTGGTATCTTTCTCTGTGTACTATTCTAATGGCACTGACAGAACAATTTGGCCTAGGGGGTTGGTACATTTTTTAATTGTCAGTATGGGTTGATACCATAAACTAGGTTTTTTGATGTGAAGGGTAAGTGAGCTTGGTGTGGTGTAAAAAGCCTTGAATAGAGAGTCATGTAAGATGGGACTTCTTGGTCTTGGCTTTACATCAGTGTAAGGAGGATAAGCTGGTTTCTAAATGAAGGTGTGTGTTCCCTGGCTAGTGATGCCTAGCCCTCTTTGCTTCCTTGATTAGTTAGTGAGGATGCAACTGCTAATTGGTCTTGTGGAGTAAACGACTAGGAAATGTAACTAGTTGGGTATAGCCCTTCATTTTAGAGTATGGGTGTTATATCCTTCTTGATGATGCCTAGTCTGTGGACATCTTGATCACTGTGGATGTGGGTTGAGTGGTCTGAGCTCTCTATGGACTAGGAAATGTAGTCGAGAGGATATGGTTTGGTGAATATTGGTGAACTTTTCTGAAAATTGTTGTTGTCTGATATTGGATAAGGTGTATCAGACAACTTTTGTTCAGTTGCATCCGAGATAGAATAATTCAGATAGGCTTTGTTTAGCAGTCTGTTGTATGAGATTCTGGGCTTGTCAGAATCTCTTTTCTTTTATTCAAATGTAATTGTTCCTGTTAGGGAATATGTCTTAATATAAGTTCGCCTTTTCCCTAAAAAAATAAAACTTATCCATTTATTTAAGCTTGCTTATACTAATTACTAAGCTTTTTATATATGTACTAGTTTCAAAGTAAGTCAGAAAATAGGGCTTATGAAAGTTAAATTGAGATAGATAAACTCATAAGCTCAAAGTTAAGCTTAAACATACCCTCCCTAATACCTGCCATTGAAGCATTTTCAAATACTATCACTATTTCACGTTCCCACTCAAACGGCTAGTTGAACGGTTTTTGAGGATTTTCTAAGAATTAATCATGAGTTTAATTATAATTCCCGACTAAAACTCACTAAAACAATTCATTTCCTGGGTTATGCGGAATAACTACTAAACGTACTTTTTAAGTTATTTACCACTATTCCCTATTATGATTCATAAGCATTTTTCGTTTAGAGGCCCCGTTACGGTGCATTTTTTTAAAATTTTGGCACGAAAACGCCAACACCACAATAGAGTTGGTGTTTTCGTGCCTCGCGCCGGTACAATCAGCCCAAATGGTCGTGCGAAAACGCTACACGAAAACGCGAGGACCACAACAGGTTCGCGTTTTCGTGCGCTAAATTTTTTTTTTTAATTGAAATTTGAAAATGTAGCTGGAAGGTAACGGCTAGTAAAATATTTATGGCTAAACTAGCCGTTTTTTTGTTTTTTTCTTCATTTTTACCCATTTTCACACTATAAAAACCAAACACATCTACCACTTTATATCATACTTTCTTATAAAACTTCTATCTTTTTATACCATCTCTTCCAATTATATAAAACTTCACCAAAATGAATCCCAACCAATGGATAAACAACAACTTCAACGAGCTACAAATACCGAATACGCAATTACCTAATTCTTCCTCTTTGTCTAATCCAAATACTCCATCATCCGCAAACTCCATCACCCCTAATACCAATTAAATTCCGAAACGCCCCAATATACCCAACCCATTCGCCAACTTCCAAGCCTCATCTCCAAACTCATTCATGAATTGTACTCCCCGAGCAATTTTCTACATGGTTTTCACAAACGCAATCTTCTCAACAATTCCAACAATCACAACAATTCCAACAATCACAACAATCACAACAATTCCAACAATCTCAACAATATCCTCAACATTCGTCTCAAGTACCACAACAATCGAATGAATCCGACGAGGGCGGTCCGTCACACAAACAAGGCCGAAAAAAATCCTTTGCCAAAAAAAATACGGGTCACTATAAGTTTATGTATTTTTTTATTTAAGTTTATTGTATTTTTTTATTTAAGTTTATGTATTTTTTTTAAGTTTATGTAATGTTTTTTAGTTATTAATGAAATTAGAATTTGAATTTTATTTAAAAAGTTTTTTTTTATATGTATAGAATGAAAAAAAAATTTAAGTAAAAGTGGAGTCACTATAACACCAGAAATGTTGGTGTTAACCAGGGAGCCTGTTTTTGGTGTTTTCGTGTATTTTGGTGTTATGGGAAAAAGTGGTGACGTGGCACCACTTTTACATGACGGCACGAGCACGACGGCTCAACTGTACCCGGAGCTATTAGGTTGGTAGGAACTACTAGAGTTATGGCTACTAGTCTACCACCAATGTCAATTTTTGAGATAAAGGGGGTGTTTGGGATTGCTTATTAAAAATAGATTATACGTTTTGAAAATGGATAATCAGATAATCAGCTTTTATAAAACGTGATTTTGAAATATAGTGTTTGGATTTGATTATATTGTTTAATATCGCAATAATGAGATAATCAGTTTTTGTAGTGTTTGGCAAAATAAATTATAATGCAACTTAAC
>BQNB010089884.1:0-27293 GCA_026074375.1 Tanacetum coccineum
ACTCAAAAAAAAATTTCCACCCTCTAACTAAGCTATTACATCTCTATTTATACTAACAAAACTAGGGTTTCTTGTGCTTTCTCTGAGAGTGCTTCCAGCTGTGTCTTTGTTGTGTGAGAGGAATCACAAAATTGATCTTGGCCCTTAATTATGCTTGGTGCCCAAGTCGAATTGATCATAACCCTTCTTTTTGATATCTAATGGGGTGAGGGAGGATTGCCAAGTTGGCTCTTGTCTGTTTATAAGGTGGGGGGTGGAAGTTATGGTTTTTGTTGGTTTGTTGCAGGTGTGGATAGATTTTGGGGATGGTGAACAGTGGTGGGGTTTTGAGTTTGGCAGGAAACAAAGATATAAAAGGGACAGGGGAGATGTTTTAGGTTTGGGCAAGAAAGGTCCCTCATTTATATATGTTTTGTTGTACATGTAGTCCTTGTGAGAGTGAAAGTTTAGGGACGTAGCAGATTAAGCCCCTAAGGGTGTTATATGGTTTTTCAAGGATGGTCCTTGTGACATAACGGGTTATATGTTTTGGGCTAACGAGGGTTAGAAGTGGAATTGGGCCATGTGTGCATTGTTTTGGGCCGACTTATATAAAAAAAAGTGTTCGGCCTTTGTTTAAACTTTTGGTCTTCAATATTATATTAATGGGTTTACCCGGCCCATTAGATGGGTTCGGGTGGGCCCATTAAGTATTCTTTGGTGTCTGCTCTGGTTTTGATTGTTGACTTTTTCGGGTGGACTTTGACTTTGACTTTTGTTGACTTTGGCTTTGATTTGACATTGGCTTTTCCACGCTTTTCCATTCTGTGCTCGGTTTTGTCTGTTTTTGCTTGATTTTTCATCCTTTTGTCGGATATCCATTTCCTGCACAATATAAGTGAAAACATACAAATACAATGTATTTTTGGTATGTTTTGGGTCATTTAAGTCTGATTTTAATGGTGAAAGGTATGTGTAATTAAACGCATACCAAAATCCCCCATACTAAGACATTGTCGTGTCCTCACGCATTGCTATGAAGTAAGCACTTAGAAAACTAAGAATCTCGACCCCCCTCGACTAATAACCTCGAAAAGTAGCTAAGTGTTCTTGCCTTGTTTCTTCTCCAAATCGAGCCTAAGTCCATTATTTTCATCTAAGTGCTTCCCAAATGCCTAAAACACAAAAAGAAATTATTAAGTGCAATAATCGAGCATATTTGCATGATTTTAAAGGTTAAATGACCCTGAAAAAGTGTAAACAATGCCCTCCTTAGCCCTTGTTCTAGTATGTAACAGTGTTTTGTTTCACTGGTATACTTGAGGTTTATAACACCTAGGAAAGGATTCGTTTATAACTTATCTGCTGATCAGTAACTAGGTATTGATTTATATTACTTTACCATGTTATAATATTAACTGTTGGTGTATTTGGATCTCAAAGGACTAAACTAATGTGTAAAATAAATTTTGTAAAGTCTTTTGCTACATAGTTTTATCAGATAAAAACTACTCTTTTGTTACTTATTAGTAAATTGTTTTTGAAATTACTACTAGTTACACTCATGATTTTCCATCAGTGATATAGGAATTGCTTATACATCGGTTAATTAACATGTTATAAGTCATATATGAATTCTTGGACTTTTAAATAGTTAGGGGTTTTCAAGATTTGATCAATTTTTTAAATATAGTATTTTATAAATTAGCTAGATTGCAGATCTAATCAAAGCGCCAGTCTTTTTATTATTATATTGCATGTTATGCTAGATCTGTGATTTTTAATTGATTTATATAATAAACATGTGTAACGGTTATGCCTGCTTAAAGATTTAATGATATGTGCATGTTATTGCTTGATAATGATATACAACGAATCTAAATTACTATTATAGTTGTTAGAGAATTAAAGTTGTTAATTCTGAATATGATTGACATGATCTGCATGCTTTCTATTTTTAGTAACTTTGGTAAATTGAGAATTTTGATATGTGATTTTAAAATTTCTAGGTTTGGTTACATGCTACCTAATTAATGACGCCTTGTTAATAAAGTAATTGCCATAATTTAGAATTGTGTAATTCATGTTTATTTAGGAGTTAAGTTTAATTTGGGTTTTAGAAACACTACTTTTGTGTTTGGGAATTGTAATAAGTTCTAGGGCTCTTTTTTGCGTCTATAAAAGCCTAAGGTTGTTTTTGAAACATTCATGTAATACTTATCTGGTTATTTTAATTAACTAAATATATTTTATTTTAAAATTTAAAAGTTTTGGTTTTATTTTGTTTATTTCAAATTAACTTAAAGTATTAAATAAATAGTTTATTAATTAAATTAAATAGTTTAATATTTATCAGATAAGTTACATATAATACTGAAATGATAAAAGTTGTAAATTTAATATATTCCTTTAAACTGTAAACCGGATATCATTTGATGCATTAGTTGACATTTCGAATGGTTAAGGTACTTGCGTGTTAAGTTACTGATTGCACGTTTGATGTATGTATATATGATGACATCAAATAACGTCTATTTTATAGCATCATTTATCCCATGATATTAACCCATTTTGTATAGTTATTGCAAAGAATTGTTACTTAATCGTTTATATTTATGCATTGGAGTAATTATGAGTAAATGATAGAAACATAGCAAAAGGCTGCAATCTTGAGCTTAAATAAAGATAAATATGAAGATACTATTCTGTAAGACCAATACGCCGTCCACATCAAAAATTACGGCGTAATCCGTGCCTGCACTCACCAAAGAATCCACAAAATATTAAAGAGAAATACATACGTCCATAATCCAGAAGAGCTCAATACACCGTATTATCAAGATATGAATCAACATAAATTCTTAAGGTGATGCAAACGTGTTCCCTACCCAAGAAATCCCCAAATACACGGCCGTATCCAAACACAATTTGATGACGCCGTATTGAACCGACTTCCAAACATGTGTATAAATAGAAACTCAAAAACGAGTTTTAGGTTGCTAAAGCATATTCCACGATTACCTAAACCACAAAAAGTTAATTTCAGAAGAGAAAAAAAGCAGAAGAGGTCGAGAGCACACTAATCCAAATTTCCAAAGAGACATCGTGTAATTCCATATAACTTTAGTAATCGATTTAGTTATTTTTGTATCATTCGTTAACTCGGTTAGTTATTACCTTGCAAATTATTACTCTTGTATTATTATGAAGAGTTGAAGGATAATACCTTCGGGTATTAGCCATTATTATGAAGATCTTAATGTATTTAGGGTAATTGTTTTATCGATTTTTTAATTTATATCCGGTTGTAAGCTTGTTGTTAAGTTTATCAATTTAATAACTTGTTTACGTGCTTTTGTGTGTCGCCCTATATTCAAACTGGTATTCTACGCTAATTGCCCAAGCGGAATCTAGAGTCCGAGATAGCTCTCCATATCGTATATTATACACCTAGAATAATAGTTACACATAAATTGGTCCTTCTAAGTCTGTGTCCTAGGATACACTTTCGGGCTAACTAGTTAATTTAATGATTGCCAATCGGTATTATTGATCGTGTTGTGACTAGCATATGACTTAGATAATTTCAAACAAATAAGTTCTGATTCCATTGGATAGTTAGAAAATGGACAACTAGTGTGATAGGCAATTGCCATTAAGGGGCGGTAAGTGGGGTTACAGTCTCTATGAGCTAGGGTTTTAACAAGAACACCATTGGCTTTAATCCCTAAGATAGATTATAATACAAATAAAGGATGTTATATGTGATTCTGAATGTGACAGATTGTAATGTGTCCTAGGACCATATGATGAAGTAACGCCTAATTCTTAAGAATGATATGCCACCTCCGGTCGAGAGAAGAAATCATGTGCAACTAAATAAACAAACCAACGATCTAAACGGATAATAATGGATTAATACAATTTTCCTTATATAAGGTTCGGACCACTTCTTTTTATCTTTTTTATTAGCTTACGTTGGTAACAGTTTCTTAACTTGATTATATCCCCAAACCAAACCGTTCCAAGTCCCCTCTCAGGCAGACGTGCCAGTCTCTCAGGCTGAAAACCCCCCTTTTCCATTAGAATTAGGATTTAGACTGACATAGGTTTAACATAGGATTAAAATAGAATTACCATAGATTAGATAACCAAGATATTAATTAAATTGATAGATTTAACCTCGCTCTTAGTAATCGATACCCTACTTACCACGAAACTACTACCGATCAGGTACACTGCCCGTTAAAGTGTTGTTTTTGGTTGAGTCGGCAAAATATAAATTTAAAACTTGAATCATATAAAAAACAACCCTACACTACAACACATCAAGTTTTTGGCGCCGTTGCTGGGGAGTGAAAATTAATCTTGATTTTTATTTTGATATTTTGGTTTTTAACATTAGATTAGATCTAACCTTTAGGATTAGCGTAAATTAGATTAGTTTATTATTCTGCTTGTTTATTTATTCTGTTTGTGTAATACAGCGTATTCAGTTCACTAAACGTGACGTATCTGTTATTTAATAGTTTCTCTAGAAAGACTATTTCAGGATGGATGATCCTAGCTTGACCATGAAAGAATATATCATGTTTGAAGAAGAAAAAGCTCATAAACGTGGGAAAGTTTTTAATTGGCAAACCGCTACATATGAAAAGATCAGGGTTGATGACGATCTTTATGACCTTAGCTCTTTGGAAGCTGAATTCCCAACTATAGTCATTAACGATGCCTCTGCACCTGAGGATACATTCAATGCAAATCTCAGGAAAGTACTCCTATTAACGATGAATTCGACTTTAGAATATCATTTGACGAATCCGACGATGAGGATTATACAATAATTTGTGACACAAACTCTTTTTCTTATAAAATGATTTTTGTCAACGATTTGAAAACGGATTCGGAAAACGATTATGAAAAAGTCATGCCTTCAATTCCATCACCTGAGCTTGCGATCAGTTGTTTTGATGATTTAGACTTCTTTACTGATTTTGAGAACGAATTTCCAGCGATTGTTTACAATGATGCTCAAACGTCTAAATCAGATTTATTAACTGAACCAATTTTAAACCCCCAACATATCGATGAATTTGATTTAAATGATAAAACATCATTGTCTGAATATGACGAGGAGGAACAAAATGTTTTGTACTTTAATGATCTATTTCCTTTAAACATTATTTGTTCTGATGATTTAAAATCAGAAAAAGACAATGATAATGATAAAATCAATATAATACAACCTTTTGAAAATAATGAATCTACACATGGGTCAAATACGCTTTTTGAAACAAGTCACGATAAAACAATAAAAATTTTAGAACGGGAAGTTTTGTCATAAACTTAAATGTAAAAATCGTGATTTGGATATATTACGCAAACGGAATGCTATTCTATCTCATTATGAATTTATGTGCGCCGTTTGGCGTTTCGTTCGACCCTAAGCGGTATTATAAGAATGGTGTTGGTGCAAAAATGTTACGGAGGCCAAGGTACGTTCTTCTTTGCTTTACTTTTAGGAAAATTGGTCTCCAAGGTTGAATACGGCGTATTAGGATAAAACCTATACGGCGTATCCACTTCTTTTAACTTGCGTTGACTAAGCCAACAAAATTCGCCTATACGACGTATTTGAACCAACCGATACAGCGTATCAAGTTTGGGTATAAAAACCAGCTCAATACGCCGGATCTAAGTTTTACTACACATTTTTACTTCACACACACACAAAGTTTTTACTAAGTTAAATCCTTGGAGATTCATTGATTTCGATTCGCTATCATACTCATTCTCTCGTCTTTATCATACGGTAATGTGCCTAAACCCTTTTTCTTCTTTTAATTCGAATTTTCAATTCAAAATTAGGGTTAGGGTTTGGTTTTAGGATTTAGATATATGTTGTTGTTAAAAGCCATGTGTTTTTCCCCCCACTGAGTAGATGTAAGTAGTTTAAGTTTTTAAAATGGGTTAAAATGAGTAAAACAGGGGAGGTCCTATTCGTTTTTATAAATGCAGACTAATATGACATATCCACCAACATGGATACGGCATATTGATTAATTTTTACCCAAATTAAGAACACCAATACGGCGTATTCATCAAACTGGATACGGCGTATTGATTGAATAAGGATCCTAATTTTTTTAGACCATACGCCGTATTGACTAAAACCAATACGGCGTATTCGCTTGTTGATCCATGTATGGCGTATTCTTTTAATTGATACGACGTATGCACTCTCAGAATAGGAAAATAACAATTTCTATACTCTTGTGCTTTCCTTGTTGATTTTGCAGATATGGCTCTTCCACCACGTGAGCATAGACATAGGTTTCTTAGATATGAAGGTTTAGAGTACCCCGACACTGATATTGTTGATTTCAAGGGGAGATTAGCCAGGATTCACATGAGAGAGGTGCATAGAGTACCGGTATTTAATTTTGGGGGATTACCGGATTTGATGGCTTAGGGGTTGACAGCTAGGATGACGATGGAGCATCGTGATGAGGCCAGTGTCAGTGTGTTCACCAGTAGGGATTGGAAGAGGATGTTTGATATTAGGGGACCATTGGTTCACGAGCTTATTCTTGAGTTCTTTAGTACATTTAGGTTTGGGCAGGCTATTCTTGACTTAGACACGCCTGGGACTCTGCAGTTTCAGTTAGGCAGAGCTAGGAGGCGTATGAGCTGGAGGCAGTTCATCTTAGCCCTGGGATTACATACGGAGGAGGAGATGCAGACGACTGGGTTTGGTGTTTAATGGGCCGAGAGCGCCAGACAGATCCCCGACAAGGGGGATTTGAGGGATTATTAGATAGGGATCTCATCTGCTAGAGATTTCCTTGGCACAACCCCTTTTTACACCACAATCAGGGATCCTATTCTTAGGTTGTGCCATAGATTGATTGCATATAGCATTGCTGGGAGGAGTCAAGCACCCGAGAAGGTGACCGTGATGGATTTGTTCTATTCGAGGGGGATGGACGTTGGCTCGGTCAACGTTCCTTACTTGTTGGTGAGGTATTTGAGGTTGTTTGCCACTGGGAGGAAGAGCGAGGCTCATATTTCTAGAGGACAGTTTGTTGCTAGGTTAGCCGACCATTTTGGGCTCTTGACTACAGAGATACTGGGTGGATTAACTGTTATTGCCCCAGAGCTTCCAGTGATTGATATGGCAAAGTTGGTTAGGCTGCAGATTAGTGTTGAGCTTGATGATACTTAGGCATGGGTAGCCATGGGACCAGAGAGGCATCTTGATGCTGCGGCTGGTGCCCCTGCTGACGCTGAGGATGCACCGATCATTGATGAGGGTGGCCAGGCTGATCCGACACTTGTACATGCACCTCATCAGCCGCCTCTGCCACCACAGCTCCTGCCAAGACTATACCCTAAAGGTTAGGGAGATTAAAGTAGGATGTGCATGGACTGCGTAGGGATGTTAGGAGCTTACGTGGACTTATAGAGAGATCAATGACCGATCAGGGGAAATTCTCCACATGGTTGATGACATGTATGACGCAGTTGATGGATGCTAGCGGGTTGACATATCAGGCGTTCGACAGATCTTTTTGAGGGAGCTCACCCGCTACATTCTAGAGGCGAACCAGACAGAGGACTGGCGAGGACAACACCTCCACAGCTCAGCATGACCCACTGCAACCTGACCCATGATCTCTCCTATCTTTATATTTTGTTTATATATGTACATTTGTTATTATTATTCATATCTTGATGTATCTAAAATAGGTTCTAACATTTTGCATATATATGTCACGATATGACTTTTTGGTTTGTTTGTGCATGATAGAACAAAGCCTGGCAGTAAGTTCATCAACGTAGTTCATATAACGGAACCAAGAAGGATATTAACAACGAATGCAACAACGGAGATGATTTGCATGAATTGGAGTAAAAAGAGAAGCTGAAGAAAAGTCTAACTTAAAGACTTCGTTGTAAACAAAAGTGCTTCCCGGGAGACAACCCAAAATGTTATTTAATTTTGTTATCGAGTCTGTCTTCCCAGACTTCAATATGGCGTATCCGTCCCATACCATACGGCGTATTGAATGTCTGGACATTATCAATCTTTATTTTTCATGCACTTTAAAAACATTATTGTCAGTTCTGCGAATACGCCATATTCATCTAGTTGATACACCGTATCCACAGTCTGACCTGTATTTAGTTTGTTTTAGTTTAGTTTAAATTAACCGTAGATACCAAGATAGTAATGCACTTGTTTTTCCTATATTTTACACAGGACCTCGTGAAGGAAATAACGACGAATATTGGTGGAGAATTTACAAATCTGGAAATCTTAAAGTGTTGGAGTCTTGAAACCTCAAGATGGCTATTCAACATGAAATCTTGCTCATAAACGCAAATTAGAGAATCTACCGAGCAAATATCAGGGGAGTTTCTCATTCTAATTCTTTTTAAATTTTTGTATTTAATGTTTTACATATACAACAAGGACGTTGTATAATTCAAGTGGGGGGATGGAATTAGAATGTTTACTTGTGTTAGGATATCATTTCATCACCAAACAGAAAAATAAGAAAAATAGATTTTAGAGAGAGAAAGTAAAAAAGAAAAAATGGTTACTTGTTCATAAAAAGCCCTTGATAGATATTGTGAGGATTTAACCTTTCTGTTTCCAAATGTTTACCCAAAATCCACAAAATATAAGTATGTCGGTGATGTTGTAGACTTTAGAACTTGGCTTTGTATATCTATTCGAGACCACAATGATGAGTATTATGGATTTAATTGGAGTAACTTGTTTAAATTGGTAAATCTTAGGATTACACCAAAATCGCCTCTACATGTTGTTTATTAACTAACTACACCGGTTAGTTTAAACTCCTGTTTTCTTTTTTTTTTTTTTTTTTTTTTTTTTTTAATACCCTCTCTACTCTCATATTTAGAGTGTATGATCCATAGACACAACCGTATGCCAACCCTTTTGGAATTTACACTAAATATTTGTTTTGTTACACCCGTACACCTTACATACCCTGTCATAGAGTTAAGTTTAATTTACAGTTGCTTGTTGCTTAAGTGTAAAGTCTTATCTCACGAGTCTTTGTGTCATTTTCTATCTTTGGTGGAGATGGAAAATTTGCTACATTGCAATTGGAAATGCTTATACTATTAGTCAAAGATCATGTGATTGTAATCAGTCACAATAATGGTGAATCTGAAGAACGAAGAAATTACCAAAGGAATTATCCGGAATTATTATGATCGTGAAGATGGTGAAACTACATCGAGATTTGAAGTTTAGTTGTTAAAAAAAAGAAAAAAAAGAGAAAGAAAGTTTAAAGATAATCGTTTCGCGAAAGAGCATTGCCGAAGGAATTATACGAAGGATCAATTATTCATTGATACGTCGACAAAAATCAACGATGTAGAGTATTGAACAAAGTGGAAGATATCACCACTTACCTTATAGAGTATGTAAAGTTTTGGGATGATTGGGAAGTTGACCGTTATGGGGACGCCAACTTAGGTTGTTGTTTTTGATCTATGATCAAGACGTTGTAAATAGTCGTGTCTTTGTCATAATAACAGTCGGGAAAATAAGTGTCTAGCAACTTGTACTTTAAGCCTTAATCTATTTGTTTCTTGATTTTTATTTAACAACAATTTACTTCCCTCTCACCTAATGATTAACCTCTGGTTTTACTTCGACATAAGGTCGCTATTACAAAACGTGCATTGTCTATTCCAGAGTTCTGTCCTTGTATTTCAATGTCTTGTTTCTTGTTGGTTTACTGTCCTTTGAGTGAAAGTTAGAAGGTTCCTACACATTTATATTCTTCATCCTAACCGTTGGTTGATTTCGAATGGATGTGTTCGGAACACTCTGGTTATCCCGGTGTTCCTGGTGTGTATGTGTGCATTATAGCTGCCTTGTTGGAGTGGTACTTTGGTGAAGATCTGTAGATTGATCTAAACCGTTATCCTTTCCATACAAAAAACAATTTAGTTACCTTTATTAACTTGTTAATCCTTCTGCTTTTAGTAGTGGAGTTGTGTATCCTTGACAAGCATATGATAGAATAACTCGTCACGAACCAGCAATTGAGCGAATTTGTTAATGTATACAAATACGATTAGTTGAGTGATTTGAGTGTTTTCATCTTCTATTTCGTGAGGTGTTTGGTTGTGTTACTTGTATTAGATCGAATAAGTGCTTCAAGGAAAATATCCCTTAGGGATACATTTTTGTAAACTTATAATGGCTATTGAGGTCCAAGTAGGTTTCAAGTGGGGGATATTTGATGTCATATAATAACGTCTAGTTTATTTATCATCATCTTGTATCCCACGATATTAAAACACATTTTGTATATAGTTATTATCAATGAATTGTTACTTAATAGTTTATATTTGAGAATTGCAGTAATTATGGAGTAATTGGTGAAATCTAGCAAAAGGCGCGCATTCTTGAGCTTAAATGAAGATATTTTGAAGATTACTATTCTGAAGACCAATACGCCGTATCCATCAAGAAGATAGGCGTATCCGTAATGCACCCTCACCAAAGACAAGAAGATTAATGAGCAACACGCCACTATTCCAGAAGACTCAATAGGCATTATTCAAGATATGGAATCACTGAATATTCTGGAAGATATCAAAAGTTGGACCCAATATCAAAGAAATCCCAATACGCCGTATCAAACCCATTGGATACGCCGTATTGAACCGACTTCCAAACATTATAAATAGAAAACTCAAAAATGAGTTTTAGGTGTGCTAAATCATATTCTCGATACCTAAACCACAAAAGTCGATTTTCAGAAGAGGTCGAGCAAACGTATTCATTTCTATAGGAGACATGTGGTAATTTCCTATTATACTTTAGTAATCGTTCAGTTTTTGGTATCATTCGTTAACTCGGTTAGTTTACCTTGGCTAAATTATTACTCTTGTATTTATTATGACATTTAAAGGCTAATACCTTCGGGTATTAGCCATTATTATGAAGATCTGAATGTTTGGTATTTGTTTATATCGATTTCTTGATTTATCGTTGTATGCTTGTTTATGTTTATCAATTTATACTTGTTTACGCGCTTTTGTATGCGACCTATCATTCAACTGGATCTAGCTAAGTGGACCAGGGATCTAGGTCCGAGATAGATCTTCATTATAGTAATTTTGTACCACCTAGAATAATAGTTACACAAATATTGTCCTTCTAAGTCTATGTCTAGGATACGCTTCGGGCTTAACTAGTTAATTGGATATTGCCAATGGTTTATTGATCGTGTTGACTAGCAGGTGACCTAGATAATTCAACAAATAACGTTTTGATTCCATTAGATAGTTGGACAAGTGGACTACTAGTGTATAGATTGCCATTAAGCGGTAAGTGGGTAAAGTCTCTATGAGTTAGGGTTTAACAAGATCACCATTGCTTTAATCCCTAAGATAGATTATAATCAGCAAATAAGGATGCTTTATGCGGATGCTTTAATTGTGACAAAATTAACGTGTCTAGGTCTTAGGATGATGTAACGCCTAAGTCTTAAGAATGATATGCCACCTCGAGAGAAGAAATCATTGCACTAAATAAACAAACCAACATTCTAATCGGATTAATAATGGTTAATACAGTTTTCTTATATAAGGTTCGACCGCTCTTTTATCTTTTGTTAATTAGCTTGCGTGGGTAACAGTTTCTTGAATTGATTGTAGTCACCAACCAAACCGTGCCAGTCTCTCAGGCTGAAAACCCCCCTTTTCTATTAGAATTAGGATTTAGACTGACATAGGTTTAACATAAGATTAGAATAGAATTAACATAGATTAGATAACCAAGATATTAATTAAATTTATAGATTTAACCTCGCTCTCAGTGATCGACACCCTACTTACCATGAAACTACTACCGATCGGGTACGTTGCCCGTTAAAGTGTTGTTTTTGGTTAAGTCGGCAAAATATAAATTTAAAACTTGAATCATATAAAAAACAACCATACACTACAACACATCAATATATGTTATATGATATTATTTATTATTATGTTTAAATAATATTTGGAATGTTGTGAACATGTCATGGTAAATATATATGTTTTTGATTTATGAGTACATAATTAGTTTTAATTATATTAAGTGTTTAATTATATGGATAGCACAAATACATCGTTTGCATGATAAATTTAGATCTTGTATGAAAACGTGTAATTATAATTTAAATGGATGATTTAAAGCTATTATGAGTTTTATTTGTTATTGCTTAAAATTGATAAGTATTTATGATTTATATTTTGTATTGTGTAATATGTGACATTAAACTGTTAGTAATATGATTATGACGAGATATAATTCGACACATAATTGTTAAATATGTTTAACGTGTTAATATTATAAATATGATTGCCTGCTTATTTGTAATATGACTATTTATGAAATAGGACACTTGTATAAAATGTTAGTAGTACCATCTGATCATAGTAGCCTCCTTCCCATTTTTGTGTAAGGTTAGACCTGAGCCATAATAGGACAAGAAGGGTTTGGCTAACTCGAGATCCAACCTTGTTTGCAACGAACCCTGCGAAATGATCAGACTTTAACTAGGTGGATGGTCCAACCTGAGCCGAGGTACAAGATAGGAGGAAACATGAGTGATATTTACGGCATGTTAATTAGCAATCTTTATATTTGCTCGTATTGACCAATTTAAGAGTTGTATGCTAGACACAATTGTAATCGTTACTTATCTTTTAATCTACCACTAGCGTCGTGATCAATCTAACAGTGACTAGATTAATTTGGATCTTAGTCTTTAATGCGTTAGTTATTGCTATGTGTTATTCATGCTTTTGGGTGGTTAATTGTTAAAGAAATTTATATCGATGATGCTTATTATTTAGTTATTTTTCATTGTATTTCTTTTTAATTATTCTTTACAGATAATGTCAAGAACACTCATGAAATGGTTCCACGCAAAAAGTCTGAATGGAGTAAACTTTCTGGATTGGGAAGGTTGAAACTTGGGTGACAGCTACGACTGAACTTGAGTTTATTGACGGACCTTAGCCTCAGGATCCTGATATGTGGGTAAGACACATGCCATGCATGGGTCTATGTTTGGAATCTATCAAGAGGCAAAGACATTGCCAGGATCAATATTTAGACCGTTTTACCTGATTTAAGAAATGGGTTGGAAGCTCTTACATAGCTCTTACATCACTTGAAGTGATGAATGCTATCATGGCGCAACATAAGATATATGTGCTTATGGATATGTGGACTGTTTTGAAAATGGTATTTTCTGAAAGGTCGATCGTAGTGATTCGTTTATATTTTCTGGATCCTTAAGACAATATGTCATGATTATCGAGATCGTATCCACTTACGATTGTGCATGAAAGTTATGCATCTTATTACATGCCAAAGGGTCTTTGAGATTTAGCATGGATATATGGCATGTGTTTATGAAGGAGCTTCATTAATTCCTGTTTGATTATGACTGGACCAGTTATCACACGCGCATGATATTATTTGCATGGAGTGTAGAATAGACTTGGTGCCTGAATTGCGTGCTCAAGGTATTTTCATGAATGAGGAAAAGTTTGGAACTTTTGAGGCTATGGATGGCTATGCAAGTGGTCCAGATATGGAAGGTATGCATAACAGTTATTCTATCTATTTTATGAATTTTAGATTCAGAGTTATGGAGCTGATATTTTTGAAATGTACATGTTCTAGAGGAAAGGAGTGTGGTTGGTTAAGTGAATTCACGTGATAGTTTTATTGCTTAAAGATCTTTAAAAGATTCATTAAACTATGTTTATTGTTTGAATTGTTCAGAACAATTGTTACTTTATTTTTATCTCCTGGTTAAGAGATGTTGTTTTATGTGACACGAATGATTTGGATTTCTTTAATAAACATTGTTAGAATACTTGTTATCTTATTTAGTTTTGATCACTTATCTCTTGTTATATATGTGTATGTAATAAACATGTTTATTAGAATTCCATATCTTTTGGTTATATTTTGTTGTATTTGAAATTGTGTGTTGACATTACGGTTTAGGCGATTAGATAAACTAAACGTTGACTAGTCGAGTTTTTCAATAAATAAATTGAATAACTATTATAAGTCCCAATTGGTTGATTATGAATCAATTAATTAGACAAGATGTTTATTTCAAAATACAATGTAGTATTTAATATTTTTAAAATGATTAAATTAATGCTTAATTATTAATGATCAAAGATATGATTATTTCTTTATAACATAATACTCAAATTACCTGTTGTCGTGAATTTAAAACTTAGTGTTAGACATTTAATTTTAAAAGATAAGATATAGTTATTATACTTATGATAACAAATAAGTATCCATGTAAGTTCAATGACGATAGATCATTCATTTTCAAGCCTTAAGCTTTATAATTATAATTCAATTAAGAAAGTCTTAATTACGACTTAATAGACATTGTTATAAGATATATATGTCAAGTAAAGTGAGAGAGTTAAGGAAACTTTAATTCTTACAAAAGCATAATTATAAATTCATAAGTTTTACCTTTTCAAAATCCAAATGATTAGATATTTAGTTAAACAATAGTTGGTGAGTCAAAAATAGTTTTCTGACAAACACTATTTGTTGAATAATTCTTAAGAAGAGATAAAGTTTCCCAATTACATAAATTGCATTATGTAATTCATGCTTGTTGAGGTATCCCATGATCTCATTAAGCAAGTGGGAGTGACTAATGATAATTGATCATTGGAATGGAGACTAAATATTATCCGCTACATAGTTGTAATATGTGAATATATGAGATATATTGAAATATAGTCATTATAGTTTATGAGACTTATTCAATAGATTGTCTATGGAGATAATTGTTTAAAAGAATTAAATTAATATTGAATAAATGAATAAAACTTATAAAAGGAGTTCGACGATATAAATAGTTGATTTGTGTAGTTTAAGTATGAGATAAGATCTTAAATGCTAAATTATAGTTGAACAAGTAAGTGAGATGTCAAATGTTTTATGACTGTTAAAATCATATTTTGAAAGTAATTAACATTTGGACATAAATCATAGTTGATAAACTAGTTATCAATGAATTATTTATATCTAAGTGAAGACAAATGATATAGAATAATAAAGTTATATATTAGATATAATGTTCGAGTCATGATCATTCATATTATACTTGTTATCTAAGAGATAATAAAAGTATAGATAAAATTGAACAAGCACAATCCTTGCTTTACTAAATAAGTATGATTTGGAATCATGCTTATTAAACTATGATAGGTGTTGGAGTAATGCATGGATCGTTTGGATAAGTTTTAATGAGATTAAAATCCAAAAGGGACAAGTTCAAGTCGTGGTGGAATGATTGAGAATATGAGTCATGTTTATAATAATTTGCTGAGATTACAATTTTGAAAGTACTACATATATAATATATAGTTGTTTGGAAATTTTGATTTGGATCCTTAAAGGATATATGGTCTTTTGAGAACTAAAATTATTAAGAAACAAGATCATGGCGTTAAACGTAAGAGTCAACAAATGGCGTTTAAATTTATGGTTAAATGTTAATTCATAAATTAACATTTGTTTTATTGGAGATTTATGGAAATCTGTTAATGAGAATTGAGAGTTTGATAAAAGCAATATCTTGAATATTGATATGAGAATTGTTATGTCAATTATTCGAAGTTATTATGGTTTCGCCAACATATCGTTATTAGATACTAGTATATGTATGTATGTGCTTCTTTTATGAATGTAGCACATGAACACATATAGCTTGGAGGAATCAGCTTGTTATAAGAGTACAATAAGTATGTGCAAAGTTTAAGGATATAATCTGTTGTATTCATAAAGATCCGCAAATTGGTTAAATGATAGACGAAAGCACTAAAGTCAATTATAAATTGTTTATCTATCTATCTTATATATATAAAGATTGAATACACATATTTAATGTGGAGGCTTCATGGTTTGTAACAAAAGCTTTGAAAAGTGTACTTGAGTTTGCTTAATTAATGTAGAGTCTTAGCTTCAATTGTGTAACTCAAGGTTTGAAAAGTATGCATAATTTTATTGAATACACATATTTAATGTGAAGGCTTCATGGTTTGTAACAAAAACTTTGAAAAGTGTACTTGAGTTCTCTTAGTTAATGTGGAGTCTTAGCTTCAAGTTATGTAACTCAAGCTTTGAAAATTGTACATAATTTTAATATCTTATATTAAGTCCTCTTATTATGTCTATTGAGTTTCTATATAGTAATAAATTAAATTATTAAATGATAACTAGTTTTAAAATCTATTAACATGCATATATGTTTAATGTTTATAGGTTACACAATATATTCAACTATAAATAAGACTTATTTTCACTCTTAGCAATAATATTCTGTTATACCCAGCCTTGAAGAATTGATCAGTTTGCAATGGCGAAAAAATGATTTGCTTTGTTTTCATTTGCTGCAATATGTTATTTGCATGTCTTCCTAGTGAAATGGTTGCTTACGAAATCTGTAAAGTGTTTGGTAATTCTCAAATGACTCCATCTCTTTATAATGTAATATTTTTTTAGTTTATAATATAACAATGATTTTCAGGAAGAAGGATGGGTAGTTTGTCGAGCATTCAAGATACGTGCAACGGGACAAACATCAAAGAATGTGCATACGTGTTTATGAGCCATTTGGAGCATAAAAACGATCAAAGATGAAGAAATATATTAGGAATTGGAGCAAATACTTTGTATCACACCTTTTGGTGATGCGTCACATTAGGCTATTGAGAGGCAAATACTTTGTGTCACCTGTTGGTGGTGCGTTGCATTAGCACAAAAACGTTGCTCTTCCAAAAGATGTAGCGTCGCATTAGATCAAAATGCTAGTTTTAGTTCTTATGTTTTCGCATTTGTTAAATTATGAATGTCTAGGTTTTTTAGAATAGGTTTTTATTTCAACAAGGTTTCTTGGCTTGCCTTTATAAGTTGTAAGTATTTTAATATCTGATTAGTTCAGAACTTGGTTGCATATGTTATTTAATTTTATATATGTGTCCTTATGCCTCTAATTATTATTATTTATAATATGACATACATTGAGAAGCTAAGATAGTGCATGTTTTATGGTTTATGCTTTGAGCTATCTTTGTACGTGGCTTTTGTTTTTTTAAACGTAATTTATGAGCTTTTTTCATGCATAATTTTCTATTATGCATGTCTTAAGGTTACGAATATGAAATAAATATGTGATTGAATCTTTATTGTTAGATATGTTAATTATATGATACATAGATATCGTTGTGAGAATTATGTTAAATATTTTAAATAAATCTGTGATATATAGGGTATTGACACATTGTTATTATCTTTGAATAGTTAATAGAATTATGTTTTTATGGTCTTATAAAATGTTGAGGTTTATCCTCTATTATCACCCTTGGACTAGGGTTGCCCTTTCACATGGCTTATAAAATTGTTTTCCCAGTTTGCGTCATAGAAGGATTCATTAATTTCGAATCAAGAAAGATTAACTTGATGATCAAAAGAAAATTAAGAAATTAAAATCTATATATATAAAGATTGAATACAAAAATTAAATGTGGAGGCTTTATGTTTTGTAAATAAAGCTTTGAGAATTGTACAAATGCATGTGAGTTAATAGCATCATCGATGGTTAACTCCAGGTGGAATACTAAGAATACATGAAAATTTATGGGAGTTACAGATACACAAACAATCGACTCATTAAGTTATCGGAGTTGCTAAAACCCAAAGGGTGATAAAATTCTTTGGGCCCATCTATTAACTCTCTTTCATAATAGATTCATTTTGCAAGTAATTAAAAGATACCATTCATATCCTTATGTAAGGTTACATACTACATATTATGTGTATAAATAGTTTACTTTACATGTCAAACAATATTAATCCAAACGAAAACAAAAGAAGACCTCTTACCACTTGAACAATAGATTACGAAGATAAATCATTCATCAAATAAGCTACAAGATGACTGACAAGAAGACCATGATAGCCACGCTCTCTAGATGTATGAGCGTCTACGTTAGGTTTAGATAGATAAGCATGTCAAACAACACCAACTCAAAAGGAAAAAGCGGAACGTATCACATATAAATATAGATTGCTTCAAAAAATCAAACCTTGTGCATCGCACGGGTGGTAACGCCTCGTTATACTATAATATTGAGTGTGTTTATTAAATATGGAGTATTAAAGACTCCCATAATCCAATGCCACAATACACAAGCACATGAAGAGGTTTTTGAGTTAAAAAATTAATGAAGCTATTATTCATGGATTTATAACTGCTGGCCATGTGAAGAGTTCATGGGATGGTATAAATTTCGATCAGCTCTCTTTCGATTTCACCAACTCCGAACACATGCTACTTTTTGACATGCTTGAAGTTACACCACAAGAAACCTTAACTATACCATCAGTAGATAATCTCAAACACACATCAAAGCCTAATTCTTAAAAAACTAAAAACACAAACAACAAGTCATATAGAGGCGTAAGATGATGATCATGGGGGAAATTTGTAGCTAAAATAAGGGATTCGACTAGGCCTGGGATTAGGGTTTGGCTAGGGACATTTGATAGTGCTGAAGAGGCTGCTATGGCTTATGATGAGGCCGCATATTCGATGAGAGGATCGTTGGATGTTTTGAACTTTCCTGTTGAGATGGTTAAAGAGTCTTTGAAGAAAATGAAGTATGGTTTCGAAAAAGGGTGTTCGCCTGTCACACCCCCAAAATCGGACTAGCAGCGAAAAGGTAACATGGGGGTGAGACGTCATGGAACAAGAAGTACAAGTCATAGAAAACGACCTCAAAATGAGACGTTTTAAAATACATTTCAAAATGTTTCACATTCGATATGTTAAAACATTAGAGTTAACAAATAGGTCCCAACGGTTTCAAAATAACACAAGTGTTTAAACATGACAAAATGCTTAGATTTTTCATTGAATGTAATAATAGAAATTTTTTACAAAACACAGTGTTTTCAAAAGAAGTTTTATCGAATGTATAAAAATGAAGAGTCTTCGAAATACATATCCGTGCGGCTTCCCTCCGAGCAATATACCTGAAAAACCTGAGATAAAACATGCTAGAAAGTCAACAAAAATTATTCAGGGAATCCATAGGTTTATATAAGTAAAGCAGTGTTTAAGTAAACCAAACACTGTTTATAAAAATCAAGTATAGCGCTACAGAAAGCAGTTTAGTGGACCGCAAGATTTTAGTAATGTAGACAAGAGAAACAAATTCATCAAGTCTAAAAAAATATGTATTATTGCACTAAGCTCATGACCCTGAAACCTTAACAGTTTGTGCCCCTAATAAAATTAGGATGTTTGCCAAACAACCTAGAAAGTATTTCACAATGTTAAATGCATCATGGTTAACTAGGAACCAGAATTCAAGGCGGGAATTGTCAGTCCCGATAGATCTATCCATAACACTCACGCTTACTACATTAGAAATTAACGGTTCATAATTGAATGGGGACTTAAGTGGCAGTGTGGTAACTTAGGCAATAATATTCAGGCAATATCTTGATAGCATACAGTTTAAAAGCACTTGCGTCCAAAAGTAAAACAGCCATGTAATCTCCTGTCAATTTTTTCTCCCCCGGAGTTTTAAACAGTAAATGAATGAAAAATAGGGCTTTGAACTCACCGTAGCAAGAGAATAGAATATCTACGACAAGTGAGAGGGTGGAGATAAGAACTCCTAAACGTTCGAACTAAAAATGATTGGTGTTGCAATTAGAAACGGAATATAATAAAATGACATTTTTAAGTCAATATATTTATTCATATCTAGTATATATATATATAGTTTATATATATATATATATATATATATATATATATATATATATATATATATATATTATTATATATATATATGGGACCGTTCTTGGCAAATGCAAAACTATTTTTTTTGTACAGAACCTACATAACCACTTTAATCCTATTAGAGAATTTAGTATCATTACCTTTTTTTATTTAATTCTAAAGGGTATAATAGTCAAAACATATTTTGGCTTTTTTTGAATTTTTTAATTAAAAAAAAAGTTTTTTTAAAAACCTTTTAATTTTCCGAATTAATTTCTTTATTTTATTTTATATATTTTTTTAGTATATATTGGTTTAAAAGAAAAAAATGAGTGCATATATGTTTTTTTTTAATATTGTAAATTTCATGTTTCTAGTGTACATTTTTAATTTAATATGGTAATTACACATATGTTTCTTGTGAACATTTTTTAATCTTTATAATTTATAACATAAAATATAGACAATAATTGATATAAATTTAAATATATTTCAAATACAAATAACAAACCAAAAACATAAATACATAAACAAAATTTTATATCAAATGAAATACATTAGAAATATAAATCCAACTATATCCATGTTGTTCAAAAATATGTGTGCACTCTTCAAAAAATATATGTGCACGTTTCACTTTCTCTCTCAAATTCATTAGAACATATGAGTACCCTTGTAAGAACATATACGCACGCCTTTCGATAACATATATGCACAACTTCTAATGAATTTGAGTACCCTTCCAATAACATATGTGCACACTGCTCTTTATCGTCAAATTCATTAGAACATATGTGCTCGTCTACAAAAAACATATATGCACACTACAAATTTTTGTCATCACCTGATCTTCCTTTAACTACACATTAACAAAGAATAAATCAAATTAATGAGTATTCTGGGCACTGTACAACTTTCTAAAATGCAATGAAACCAAAGTCAAAATAATATAAAATACTAAATCATATTAGATAAAGATCAATTCAAACAAAGAAAGAAAGTTTCATCCACGATCAATTAACTTGAAATCCTAATAGTCTATGTCCTTTATACGTTGGCAACAAAATAATTAATGGTTATCAATTAAAAAAAAAGATGCTCACATAGAAGCCGTGCTCAGCGTAATCAAAAGCCAGGTAGAGAGACATGTCCATATGATTGATGTGCAGTTGTGCACATTCACTAGCTTTACAACGTTTATCCGCATCGTCATTAATATAACATTCATCGAATCTCAAACTATATATAAATCTATCATTTTTTTAGAAAGGCAACATATATTAAGAACCACAAAAAGAAGAACAAGGTACAAAACAAGGCATCTCATCTCAATTAAACAAGATAATTAAAAGAGAATGAGACCCACAAAAACAAAAACACAAGACAAAAAAAACCTATACTAAACCACAAACCCTTTTGACAGTCACATGAGCAAAAAGCACAAACAAAGCAACTAACCAATACCTCGTGTGAGAAAACATTTTCCAAATGAAATATAGCTACAACAGCCACATGTATCTAGCCAATCACAAAGAGGGCAAAAACATAAGATACCAAATTGAAAACCTATGAAGATTGCAGACACAGAACCTACGAGAGATAAAGCATCAGATACTTGCAGACAAACAATAAGAGGATAATTTAATAACTCGTATCCCATGATAAAACATGAACGGTGACAAAACATGTTTTCACAAACACGTACCTGAAAAATTAACATCAAAACACCAAGTGACTTTGTAAATCCGCAACGACCTCAAATCGCGGATGTGAATAACCAACCCCTGAACCACCACCTTTAACCCACTTTGACCCACCACCTGACACTGAATCAAATACCGTCAGCGACACTGAATCAAATACCGTCGACGGTGTTGTTGTTTGTGGTAATAGATTTTTGAGGGTTGAGATGAAAAGAAGGCGTCCTTTTTTTTCCTAATACGTTAACCAAAAACAAGATCTTGAAAACACCTAGATCTCACAAACACGTGGATCACAAATATAAACAATTTTTTTTAATTGTGATAGCTTTTTGGGAGTTGAGAGGTAAAGAGGATGTGATGGTTTTTTTTTGCCGAGTTATAGATCTGGAGAAGGAGAGAGGGGCGGTTGAAATTTAAGAAGTCTCTAGCACCTTTTTAGGGGTAAATACAAAAACCCTAAATTGCCCTTTCAGCTTTAAAAGTAATTTATTCTAACTTTACATTAATTACACTAATGGCACAAGTCATCTCATCTATTGATGTCATGATCTAACGGTTTAAAATCGGTTTTGTAGGTTGTGTACAAAAAGTGGTTCTGCAAAAAAAATGACAATATTATATATATATATATATATATATATATATATATATATATATATATATATATAAACAAATGAGAGAATAGTGGAATCCATATGTGTGTACATCATAATTTATTTATTACGAACAAACTTTTAAGAAATTATAATATTCGTTGTTTTTTTTAAGTTTCACCACTTTTCTGAAAAATTACTATTTTTGAAAAGTTTCTATTTTAGGAAAGTTTTCCATTTCTGGAAAGTCTAGAAATTTATGACGTTATTATCGACTCATAAAAATGTTCATTTTCCCGTCAACACTAGCTTACCAATAGTTTTATCAAAACACTCCACTTCATATGTTAATCATATATATATATATACTATATTTATTATATACTATATTATTATTTATATATATATATATATAGTATATCTATATATATATTATATATTAGTGGGATTTTATTTTGCCGAACCAGCTTTTTTGTACAGAACCTTCAAGAACCAGCCATTTTACTCCTACTAATGCTAATTGATGTAATCATATCAATGCAAGATGGCAGTTTTGTAATTACTGAAACAAATTTATTAGTCAATTAAATGAAAATGGGTATTATAGGGTTTTTCATAAATATATTGAAAATAATTCATAAATCGTGTATTTTAAATGGGAATCGTTAATGTCAAACACAAACCCCATTTACACATCCCTCACCTTTCCCCTAGATCTGACCGCCGCCTCTCTTTTTATTCAACACAAACTCGCCGAAAAAATCAGCATTAACGATTACCATCGCCATCCTTCTTATAATCCACAGCGACGGTTCCATGTAAAACTTATTTGTGGGTTTTGTAAAATGTATTTTTGATGCTTGTGATGCTTGTAATCATGTCAAAAAATATTTTTTATCCATGTGAAAGTATAACCCATATCAAAACACCCACACGTCTCAATCTCTGTTTCTCAAGATTTGACCGCCACCGCTCGATGATTTGATTTTCGTAGTACTTAATTAATCACAAAGAGTTAGAAGGTAATAATGACTTGTACATTTTGTATTTTAATGGTTCATGGTTTTGTATGGAAACAACCAAGATCATACTGTATTTATTTTTCATATTTATTTATGAAAGGTTAAATTTATGGGTATTAAAAGATAGATGTGAGTTCTTGATTCCAACGACATATTTTGTTAAGAACAAATTAGTGCTATTAATAGACATGTTTTTTTGTTTATTTCTTTGGTTCGTTTTGCAGGTTGAAGTTCAACCTGCTAGGCCACCTGGTGCGTGATTGATAGCTTACATGTTTTTTTTTTTCTTGTAAGGATTTTGATAAGGTCTTTTTTGTATCTTTTATGCCATTCTATTTTCTCAATAATTAATTAATTGTATCACAAAGAGTTAGAAGGTAATAATGACTTGTACATTTTGTTATTTTAATGGTATCTGGTCTTTGTAATGGAAAACAACCAAGATCATACTGTATTTATTTTTCATATTTATTTATGAAAGGTTAAATTTATGGGTATTAAAAGATAGATGTGAGTTCTTGATTCCAACGACATGTTTTGTTAAGAACAAATTCGTGGTATTAAAAGACATGTTTTTTTGTTTAATTTCTTTGGTTCGTTTAGCAAGGTTGAAGGTTCGAACCTGCTAGGCCACCATGGTGGTGATTGATAAGCTTACATGTTTTTTTTTTCTTGTAGGAATTTTGATAAGGTCTTTTTTGTATCTTTATGCCATCTATTTTCATCAATAATAATTAATTTGTATCTTATTGAAGATTTCCATGCGTAGATAAGGTTGTGTGGAATATGGTTCTAATTGTAAATTGTGTGTTCAGGTTGGTCTTATTATTGGTAAAGGAGGCGAGACCAAAAAAGGTATCCAAGCCAGTACACATATGTTCGCGAGGCGTGCGTATATGTTTTTGGAGGCGTGCGTATATGTTTTTGGAAGAGTGCATATATGTTCGCGAGGCGTGCATGTATTTTCTTTGGAAGAGTGCACATATGTTATAGTGAATTTGATAATACTTTGTTTTTGAATTGTAATTTATTTAATATCAAACAAAAATAATGATATTTATGTTCTTGATTTGTTAATTTAGAGGTTACATATGTGTTTATGTTTTTGGTTATAAAGTTTGAAGATTAAAGAGTACACTAGAAACATATGTGCAATTACCATTATAAGCAAAAATAATCACTAAAAACATATGAAATTAACAATATTAAAAAAAACATATATGCACTAGTTTTTTCTGAAAATATGTATGCTGAAAAAAAATATAAAACTAAAAAAAAATTAGGTTAGATTATTGTGGTGGTGGTGGTGTGACAGGTGGTTGACAGGCGATGGGACGGTGGTGGAGGTCATGGCGGTATCGTGTTTGCTGCAAATTAAGTACCGAGTAGAATGAGGAATTTATTTATGTATGTTTAGAGATTTGTGTATAAATCTGCTATGAGAATTTGATTTGTGTTTGGAACTGTTATAGAAAAAGTTTATGTTTCATAATTTTGTTTGAAATAGTGAGATGGAATAAGTAAAGGTGAAAATTTTGAATTTGTTTATATACATATGATCCGAACTCAAACTTTCTATTTTTAGACATCGCCAAACGCACCCTAACATTTTATTAGTTGCAAAATACTATTCGTTAAAGTTTTACAATCTTAAACGGACTATAAAACGCTCCTAGACTCATTTTACAACAAAAATCAGCAACATTTTACGACTTTTCAAAAAGAATTTTCACCAAGTTTGGTCCCACTTTTACCCTATCATCAAGCATATTCAGACCTAAACTCGCGAGTTTTTATGTAAAACATCAAAATGAGCAACTTTTATGTTTTAACGGAATTTCTGTTCGGGCCAGAAAGGGCCCGAAACCTCGATTGAAAACTGCACCAGCTCACTTTTCAAAAACAAATGTTGAATTTTTTTTATAAAAAAACGCTGACATGCATTTTGATCAAAAACACCACTTTTATGCACTTTTGAGCCGAAATCCTTTTAATATAGTAGAATACATTTTTTCGAACAACTTTTGTGTTTCGGCCGAAGGCCGAAATGGGTCAGAAGGTGTCCGAAACGACCCATTTCATTTCAGTTCTGCGCAGAATTTAATTCTTACTAAAATATACATATTTTTAATATAAAATTTTTCCAAACTTCGGAAGGCTCTAAAATCTTCGTTTTTAAGAATTACGGGTCGAATTTTATATCAAAACGATCGTCTCGACGAATACTAATATATTTTAAAGCCTAAAATTTATAAAAATATTTTCGCGACACCCTAACAAAGCCTCTAATTTTCTGCAATAATTTAACTTTTTAAAACCTATAAAACTCAATCAAAATTCACCAAATCAACATCACAACTTCATAAAAACTTCACCAATCCTACTCCCCATCATCTAAAACATTATAGCAACAATTTCTATTGACCAAACATTTATATAAAATTATAAAGATACTCCAGAAGGTAGATATAAGTGATCGAGAATAGTCAACATTTTTATAAATTACTTTTATATAAATAAATAGTGGTACTCACGAGGATAAGCGTAAAAGATCGAAAAGAAAGTAGTGCATATATATAAATATCCTTATATAATACTAGTATTGATGTTCGAGGGAGTTAATATGGGAATCAGGAAGTATGCGTGCACGGATATCAGATATATCGAGGAGAGACTCTTAATTTTGAAAAAAAATAGTTATAGTCTAGGTTTCGAAAATGACCCAGTTCTTTATAACCAGTGCTCTGATACCAATATGTCACACCCCTAAAATCGGACTAGCAGCGGAAAGGTAACATGGGGGGTGAGACGTCATGGAACAAGAAGTACAAGTCAAAAAAATGACCTAAAAATGAGATGTTTAAAAATACATTTTAAAATGTTTTACATTCGATACGTTAAAACATCAGAGTTGACAAATGGGTCCCAACAGTTTGAAAATAACACAAGTGTTTAAACATGACAAAATGTTTAGATAAACTTTTTGTTGAATGTAATAATAGAAATTCTTTACAAAACATAGTATTCTTAATAGAAGTTTTATCGAATGTATAAAAATAAAGAGTCTCCAAAATACATATCCATGCGGCTTCCCTTCGAGCAATATACTTGAAAAACCTGAGATAAAACATGCTAGAAAGTCAACAAAAATTGTTGAGTGAATTCATCGGTTTATATAAGTAAAGCAGTGTTTAAGTAAACCAAACAATGTTTAAAGAAATCAAGTATAGTGCTACAGAAAGTAGTTTAGTAGACCGCAAGATTTTAGTAATGTAGACAAGAGAAACAAATTCACCAAGTCTAAAAAAAATATGTATTATTGCACTAAGCTCATGACCCCGAAACCTTAAATAGTTTTTGACCTAATAAAGGTAGGATGTCTGCCAAACAACCTAGAAAGTATTTCACAATGTTAAATGCACCATGGTTAACTAGGAACCAGAATTCAAGACGGGGGTTGTCAGTCCCGATAGATCTATCCATAACACTCACACTTACTACATTAGCAATTAACGGTTTATGATTGAATGGGGACTTAAGTAGCAGTGTGGTAACTTAGGCAATAAAATTCAAGCAATATCTGGATAACATACAGTTTAAAAGCACTTGCGTCCAAAAGTAAAACAAGCATGTAATCTCCCCTGGAGTTTATAAACAGTAAATGAGTGAAAGTGGGGCTATGAACTCACCGTAAGCAAAGAGAATATAATATCAACGACAAGAGAAAGGGTGGAGATAAGAACTCCTAACCGCGACCTAAAATAATTATGCGCAATTAAAAAAGGAATATAATAAAATGACATTTAAGTCATATATATATAAACAAATAAGGGAATAGTGGAATCCATATGTGTGTACATCCTAATTTATTTATTACGAACAAGCTTTTAAGAAAGTATAATATTCGTTTTTTTAAGTTTCGCCACTTTTATGAAAAAGTACTATTTTTGGAAAGTTTCTTTTTTAGAAAATTTCTATTTTAGGAAAGTTTTCCATTTCTGAAAAATCTAGAAATTTATGACGTTAGTATCGACTCATAAAAATGTTCATTTTCCCGTCAACACTAGCTTACCAATAGTTCTATCCAAACACTTTACTTCATAAGTT
>BQNB010089885.1:14501-27292 GCA_026074375.1 Tanacetum coccineum
CTAATTGAACGTCATGAAAACTGGAACCCTTAACGTTATCAGCATCTATCTCAACGACCATTTTAGATTTTATACTCATACACGAAATTCTAACATATCAAACGAATAAAATTCAACAACAACAAATATGCAACATGAGGCATCAAGTTTAACTAAATATGAAGATAAATATATAGTTACATCATATCAAAAACGTATATATAAACACATGAATGGATTATTATTGTAGAATGATTTAAACAAAATAATTACGAAATATGGGTAACGGAAACGAACACATTAGATGAACGAAAATAATACAAATAACCAAGAATCACAAAGATACAAACTTACCAACTAACTTTAATTGAATAATAAAAAATATAATATTACATATCATAGATGTCGTCATCGGATGATTCATCAAAAAGCAAGAAAGGTATCTTATTTTTTGCACGACATAGTTTTTACTAAAGTTTGCGTAAATGTTTAATTAGGTTACTAAAGTTTAATACGTTACATATAGGTTACTCAAGTATACATGGTTATTGTATGAGTTACTGAACCTATAAAAATATTTGTAAACATCATTGAACTTGTAAAAATGCGCTATTTATGTTTCTTAACTTATCAGAAAATATGCGTTCGGGTTACCTGATTAACACTGAAAATATTGAAGCGTGTGCTTCCTATAAGTTCAGTAACCTATTTGTAACGTTTTAAACTTTAGTTGTCATCTTATGTTGAACATTACCTCTACTTCAACTACTATTTTATCAAGTGAACAATCATGAGCAGCTTGTGACTTCTGCAATTACCAAACTACCATTATCAAGACTGTTATAAAAAAATAAATGTTCATTCGAACTATACCTGCATACTGTCTTTACTTTAGGAGAATGTAGAAGTTACTAAAATAACAAATAAGGTGAACTATGTAAGCTATATATATAAGAAAGAACAACTAAAACTACCCACTAATACAGCAAAAAAACACATTGTTAAATTGAAGCAATCCTCGTGGATTCAAACCCCGTGAATTATTCGGCCAATGTGTCAAAAACCATGGTTACCAAAATAAAAAAATAAAAAAAATTAAACTACCCACAAGCAGTTATAAGAACAATGTTTATAACAAATTCATAATTCAATTTCAATTAAAAACAAATATAATTTGCAAATAATTGACATATTAGTTTCTAAATTGATGTATAAAATTTATAATGAAACCACATAAATTTTAACATTGTTTTTTTAAATATATTTTTAAAGGTCCAAAAGTATATATTGTATACTTTAAACCTTCTAGCCCTCATAGTCAACATGGCCATTTGCCATCTCAAATCTATCTCTTCTATGTCATTAGGATGGATTTGTTGCAAGTTCCCATGTGCAAGTTGAGGACTATTTGGTTTACTAGCAAAGAATGAACAAATAACAGCATCACTCAAGTTATCAATATTTGTAGAGTAAGCAGCATTAAGTTGAGTGCTAGCATTAGAAGCTACATGAGTAGTATTAACTGCTTCATTAGTGTTGTTAGTGTTGTTATTTGAAGAGGACACAAAAGCCATGTTCTGTGTGCTTGAACTTGAGCTAGACATCCCTTTAACTTCTGGTTCATACATTATTGGTTAAATTTACACCATGTATATATAATATATAATAAAATATAAAATATATATAAGTCTAAAAATCAACAAGATCAATGATACCGAGAAAAGCAAGTTCACTTTTGGTTTAAACTTTTCTGTTGTATTTTTGTAAATGTGGGTGTTTGTTTTCGTTGGAGGTGAAATGGAAACACACGAGAGTTGGTTTATGATGAAAAATATATGAATTAAATGACCATTTATTTTTTTAGATGGAGAAATAATCAAACCCAAATTTTATATTAATAACGAGGGTGTAAACCCGCGCTCCTTTGCTGGACATTTGTGTACGTATAATGCAAATTTGGACATAGTAAGATGAAGGATGTGTAATACACATAAATGATAAGCAACAATACACAACTGATTGAACAACCATTTTGCTATTGCCTACTTAAATTGACGTGACTTGTGTTTTGTGCCCTGAAGTCGCACCCCAATGTTACCATTCCGCTGCGTTGTCATGATTTTTGGGGGTGTGACATTTTTCTTCTTTGTTGGTGATGAAACTTGGGGTAACAGAGATCTTTTTGTTGTGGTTGGTTTCTTACCTGCTTGTTGTGAACCTGTTGTTCCATTTTCATGAGTGGCTATTGCTGTGACAAAGGTTTGTGCCACTGTGTCTGTCATGTCATGCGATGGTGTTCCTGCAGTGGTTATTGTGTCAGTCGTAGTACATGTTTAAAGTATGCAAGATCCATAGCCAATTTGAGGTTGAAAGTACACAAAGCAACTATGTTAGATTTACGCGCTTGTTAAAGTATCTTAAAGCAGGGATATAGATTTATATGGGATTTACTGTATGCCTTCACCTCTAGTAATGGTCAAGGACATAATATTTCAGGTATCCAACTATTGAAAGCAGTGATATAAAAAAACTTGGCCTTTAGTAAACAACCCTATAAAATCTGTGGACTGACTGTCACAATTTAATTGTAACACTTGATGCTGTCTTTCTGTTAATATCAGGTGGGTCACTGCTTTTTTGAAATCCATGTAAACGACTATTTAAATAGGGCTGAGAGTGATCAAGTAAGAACAGTCCTTGTTTTAATAAACAGATTATTCGAATTTTGAGCATCTAAGCATATCACTGTATAGAATCGTTTTTAAATAAAAAAACAAGCATATGCAAGGCATCCAGTTCAACCATCACAACCTACGGAATAGATCAAGCCAATCAAATCACCTGGATGTGTAAAGAGGCTCTTGACAAACATGTATTATCCTCGAACTGAAGTCAGAAAGATGGAAGATGAACTTTACAATCTGACTGTAAAGGGAAATGATCTCAAACCTTACGTTACCAGATTCCAAGAATTAGCAGTTCTATGCCCGAACATGGTACCAAACACCGAGAAACTCCTGGAAGCCTTCATCGGAGGATTACCTAGAAGTATTGAAGGAAATGTTACCGCCTCGAAGCCTCAAACTTTAGAGGAAGCCATTAACATAGCCAAGGCTAATGGATCAGCTTAACAAAGCACAACTCCGGTGCAAAGTAATCAGTGATCATAACGAACAGTTTGACGACAGATGAACTTTCAACAAAAACAATTACCCCGACAACAACAAACTACGTAACACCAATCTAAACAACCACTACAATAATCACCACCACAATAGAACGAGGCAGAAGCTGTCAAGCATTGCTGTCACTCCTGCCGAGAATAATAAGGTATGCCATAACCTCCCATTATGTATAAAATGTGCTCTCCATCACACCGGGACCCTTGTTTGTTAGTGTAATACATGCAACAAGGTGGGCCATTTGACCAAGAACTGCCGAAACAAGAGGCCAACCACTGGAAGTAATCAACTACCAATGACTATTATTTGTCATGCCTGTGGAGAAAAAGGGCATTATACAAATCAGTACCGAAAGACCAACATCAATGCCTAGGGACGAGCCTACATGCTAAGGGATAGGAAAGCTCAATAAAAGAACCGAACGTAGTAAGGGTATGTTTCTCCTAACCAGCAATTGGGTAGGTATTATTTGATTCCAGAGCCGATAAAAGCTTCATATCCACATCTCTTGCCTCTATGCTAAATATCTCACCTATTACAATAGATACCTTTTACGATATCGAAATGGCTGACGAAAACCTAGTAAGCACAAACATCGTTATCCAGCGTTGCACCTTAACTTGCTAATCAATCTTTTGAAATCGATTCTCATGCCGATTAAAACTTCCCCAATAGTTTCGACGTTGTCATCGGTATGGACTGGTTGTCCAAGTATCATGCCAAAATTCTCTGTGACGAGAAAGTCGTTCACATTCCTATTGATGAAACTTTGATCAATCGAGGTGATCAAAGTAAGACCTGACTAAATCTCATATCTTGTATAAAAACCGAACGATACATATCCCGAGGTTGTCAAGTTTTCATGATCTAAGTAACGGAGAAGAAGAAGTCAGACGAGAAGAGATTAGAAGTTATTCTCGTAGTTAGAGAATTCCCAGAAGTTTTTCCTGAAGATCTACCTGGCCTCCCTCCCGTTCGCCAAGTAGAATTCCAAATCGATCTATTACCGGAGTACAATGTAGCGAGCACCCTATAGATTAGTCCTTCAGAAATGCAAGAACAATCTAATCAACTTCAAGAATTGTCAGACCGAGGTTTTATCCAACCAAGTACTTCACCCTGGGGAGCTCCTATCTTATTTATTAAAAAGAAAGATGGATCCTTCAGAATGTGTATCAATTATCGGGAGTAGAATAAACTTACTGTAAATAATCGTTACCCATTACCCAAAATCGATGACTTATTCGACCAACTTCAAGGTTCGAGTGTCTACTCAAAAATTGACTTAAGATCAGGCTATCATCAACTAAGAGTGAAGGATGAAGATATTCTTAAGACTGCTTTTAGAACAAGATACGAACACTATGAATTTCAAGTTATGCCATTTGGTTTAACTAACACACCTGCTGTATTCATGGATCTCATGAATCGTGTATGTAAACCATACTTGGATAAATTTGTAATAGTGTTCATCGATGATATTCTTATCTTACTCTTATAACGAAGAAGACACGCTAATCATTGAGAATAATGCTAGAATTACTCACAGAATGAGATGTTGTATGCCAAGTTCTCCAAATGTGATTTCTGGATTCGTATCATGCAATTTCTTAGACACCCGCCAAGATTGAAGCAGTTAAGAATTGGGCATCTCCTACTACACCCACAGAAGTTCGTCAATTCTTAGGACTTGCCGGCTATTATCGGAGATTTATCAAAGATTTTTTGAAGATTGCAAAATCTTTGACTGAATTAACCCAGAAAAACAAGAAGTATATCTGGGGCGAAGACCAAGAATCGGCATATTCAACTGCTAAACAGAAGCTCGTGAAGCTATAATCTTAGCCATTACAGAAGGAAATGACAGATTTTGTTGTTCTACTGTGAGCATCCTATCAGGTTTTGGAGTGGTATTAATGCAAAGAGGGAAGGTTATTGCATATCATCGACAACTCAAGCCTCACAAAGAAAACTACACCACTCATGATCTTGAATTAGGAGCAGTCGTATTCACTCTTAAAATTTGGAGACACTATCTGTATGGCACCAAATGTACAGTGTTCACTGATCATAAAAGTCTTCAGCACATCCTTGATTAGAAAGAGTTAAACATGAGACAACGCGGTTAGTTAGAATTGCTTGCAGATTATGATTATGAGATTCGTATCACCTTGGAAAGGCAAATGTCGTAGCAGATGCCTTAAGCCAAAAGGAATCACTCTGTATCAGATCATTAATCATGACTCTTCATCTAAAATTACCAACTTAAATCCTCGAAGCTCAAACCGAAGCAATCAAGGAAGAAAACATCAAAGCTGAAAACCTACGAGGGATGGACAAATCATTTGAAATTTGTCCTGATGGAACTCGTTGTATCAAAAATCGAAGTTGGCTACCATTTTTCAGCGGTTTTGAGAGACTTAATCATGCATGAGTCTCATAAATCGAAGTATTCCAATTCAACAGGGTCTGAAAAAATGTCCAGGACCTAAAAGAAAACTCTTATTGGTGGCTAGCTCGAAGGCAATCATCGCGGAATATGTTGGCAAACATGTTGCATGTTCTAGAGTTAAGGCAGAATGTCAGAAGCCATTCGGCTTACTGGTACAACTAGAGATTCCTATGTGGAAATGGGAAAGAATAACAATGGACTTCGTTACAAAACTTCCCAAAACATCAAACGGACATGAAACAATTTGGGTCATTATCGATCGCCTTACAAAATCTGCACATTTCATACCTACCCGAGAGACAGATAGTATGACACCCTTACAAGTTTTCATCAAAGGAAATAGTCTCCCGGCATAGAGTGCAATATCTATATCTCGGATCGTGACAGTCATTCACATCCAGATTCTGGAATTCACTACAAAGTGACTTGGGTACTCTATTAGACTGAGTACGGCATATCATCCTGAAACCGATACACAAAGTGAAAGAACCATCCAAAACACTCAAAAGTTTTGATCTGTGTCATAGACTTTGGAAAAGGATGGGAAAGACACTTACCATTGGTGGAATTCTCTTACAATAATAGTTATCATGCCAGTATTAAGGCAGCACCATTTGAAGCACTCTATGGTCGAAAGTGCAGATCACCTATTTGTTGGGCCGAAGAAAAAAAAAAAACTTGGAGTTTTGGAGATTTCAACTTACAGGACCAGGAAATAATCCATGAATCACTAAGAAGATAGTCGTAAATTCAATCAACGCTTGCAAGCTGCAAGAGGCATCAACAAAGAAGTTATGCCAAATGTAAGACGAAAGCCTTAAAATTTCAGTTGGAGATCGTGTTATGTTGAAAGTATCACCTCGTAAATAAATCATCCAATTTGGAAAACGAGGAAAGCTTAATCCCCGGTACATTGGACCATTCAAAATCCTTAAACGGATTAGTCCAGTGGCATATAAACTTAAGCTTCCTGAAGAGCTCAGTAATGTCCACAATACCTTCCCGTTTCAATCTAATATAATGCTTAATTTGACGAATCCCTTGTCATTCCAATGAAAGAGCTTCGGCTCGATGACAAACTTAACTTTGTGGAAGAACGAGTAGAGATTATGGATCGAGAAGTCAAGCGACTGAAACAAAGTCGTATTCCTAAAGTCAAAGTAAGATAGAACTCTAAAAGAGGACCAAAATTTACATGGGAACGCAAAGATCAAATTCGTGCCAAGTATCCACATCTGTTTTCAAACATCACTCCGGCATACAACTAAATATCGGGACGAAATTTCTTTTAAGGGAGGGAGACTATAACAACCCGTAATTTTCATCAATGTAATTTTCCATCTATTAAATTAGATGCAATGTAATATCCATCTATTATAAATATATCACCTTCTTACAGGGAATTTTTTTGCTTTATCTCATAATGCAACGTAACTTGCATCTCTAAAGTAAACGAGCTCACGCAACCTCTATCAATGCCATCTATATCTATGTTTATATCATATAAACATCCTAATATGTCAAGAATATATCCTAATATCATTTTTACGAAGTACATTATAGATTTAATGTACTTTTAAAAACGTTATTTCAAAACAAGCATTAAACGTTAACGTATACATCAAAACCTTAATTATATGTAATGTATACATATAAAATGAACGTGTAAGCCTTCAAACATATGTACAAGTGTACAATGCATAATATTTGATCATATTTTCCTCAAGTCAATAATGCCTAAAAACCTAATTAGGTCATTTAAGCTTCTAAACCATGTTTAAACTTTACACCACTTTAACAAAGTACAAGTACTTAATTCATGACTCCTAAACCCTAATCTATCCATAATATAACCCAAATCCATGTTTAAAACACTAAAATATAAAACAAAGCACCCTAAACCCTTATTTCACTTAAACCCTTAAACCTATGCCTAAAAAGATAATCCTAGCCTTAAACAGTAATCCTAATACACTAACCATACTCCTAACACTATTACTAAACATTTAATCTATCAGTAACCCTAACCCTAACTAATCTAAACACCAAAAATCCCTAACGAACCTAAAACCAAACCCGATCACCACTTTTCTTTCTGTTCGACCCATTTTTACACCCAAACTAGCAACCAAACACATCAAGAACCTCTATGACTCACCAAGCAGCCACCCAAGTAGCTTACAAGCACCTTATCCTCAATACTTGGTCACCAAGGAGGCCTTGTCACCTCATTGTCTTCCTTTTTCTAGCCAAACCACACAAACACCCCAAAAACACTTCCACCTTGCAATGCTACAACTTCTTTTTTTTTTTTTATTTTTTATTTTTTTTTTTTTTTTTTTTTTTTTTTCTTTTTATAGCTCTTCATACTCTTTCATTCTAGCTTTCCAGATTCAGCTAGGTAGCCTTGACATCTAATCAAATGAGTGTAAAACTTGGGCAACTAGGCTCCTGAAGATATAAATAGCCGAACACCCCTTTCATTTCATTTCATCCCACACATCTCATCTCATACCCTCAAATGGAATTCTATCCTTCCGTAGCAGCAATAGAAGATCAAGAGAAGTCCTTAAGCTCATAATAGAAGCCAAGAATAAATAAAAACAAAGCCTTGAAGTTATTACTAGGCGTACGAATCCGAAAACCCCATTTCAACCCATTTTAGCTCAAGTAAGCCTAAGATCTTGTTCCATAAGCTTATATTCTATACAATAATGTTCATAATACTCTTAAGATCATATATGACGCTTTTTTTGAAGCTTTGAATCTCACATAACCTATGTGTTTTTGCATAAAAATACCCTAATATGCCCGTTTTGATTTCTAGCTCAACCAGCCTTTTTCTAAAACTTTCGTTACGTTAATAAACTTCTTATTTTGCATATATATAATAAGCTATAACTGAAAATATCATTTGGAATTTTAAAATAACCTTGCATGTCTTTTTGGACTTGTTTTGCAAAAGTATTCCATGCAAGGGGTATATATCGTAACTTTCTGAAATTTATAATAAAGGGGCTGAAAATGTCATTTTCTTAAGTTATACTATAAGGACCTATTTTAGCAAGTTTCAAAATTTAAAGGTTTAAATTTATATATACTTTTTATATAAAAGACTAAACTTGTAAAAGTTTATAAACCAAGGGTATATATTGCCAATTTTGCAAACTTATAAAATATTATATTTTTATATTAATTATAAAAATATATATATAAATTATTCTAGCTTTTGAAGAAACTTAAAACTATAATGTATCACATTACTAGGGAGCTTCATGTAAGGGGTTTCATTTGGGTATACGTTTTGACGAGTTTGCTGGATTTACGATTTAAAGTGTCCTGGCTCCTCAAACGTTTACTACATGACCTCTGAATTATGATGGTATGAACAGTGATATGATACTTCCATAATAAATCCAATCAAAATGATATTTCATTATGACATAAAACATATCCAATCAAACTAAGACTTGACATATTACCCAGGTTGTGTGACGAAGCCATTACTTTCATTTCATATACTTTTGCCATCAATCAGATTTCCCTGTACTGTTAAGGTGAGTTCATAGCCTCGCATTTAATCTTTTAAATATTTCATAAACCCGCGAGGGGGATACATGCTATAAACCATGAATGCAAGTATTTTTCTGTATGCTTATCAAATACATTATTGCTAAGTCCCTAATTTGCCTTTAGTCCCCACTTATCATGAACGTTAATTACTCATTGGGTATGCCGCGATATGCTGTAAATAGATCTATTTGGGATTGGACTCCTGTTGGTGTAACCTATACTGTTTGTAACAATAGCACACATTTGAATGACTTTATGCGTGGTTTTGGCAAAATGATACCGTTGGGGCAATTATTTTGTGGTTATTGATTACCTAAGATTCTGTTCATGAGATATAGGGCAATAATATTGTTTTCCTATGATATTGTACATGCATGCAATTATTACAAACTATGGGTGTATAACAACGTAACCCACTATTGAACTTGTATTCAAACTACTTTACTTAAACCTATGAATTTCACTCAACCTTTGTGTTGACTTTTTAGCATGTTTATCTCAGGTAATTGAGCAACTTATGGCACAGTGGCACAGACTTGAAGATGGCTAAACTGTTATCATTCAAACTTTATATTTTTAGATGTTGGGACCTCACTTTTTGTAAAAACTCTGATAACGTATAAATGAATGATAACTAAATTTTCCAAAAACGTCTCTTTACGATTCGTTTTCTATGATTATGACTGTTGTACTATGAAATAATACCCCAGATTAGCTTCCGCTGCTATATGTGTAAAAATGGGGTGTTATACCGTTTCTGCTTTGCCTAATTAAATTGAACAAAGAAGAACAAAAAACATCTACTATTGCCTATAAAATTATGTGGGGTGCCATTGCGTAGTTCTGAATATAGTCTTCTTTTTTCTTCTTTGTTGGTGATGAAACTTAGGGTAACAGAGATCTTTTTATTGTGGTTGGTTTCTTACTTGCTTGTTGTGGACCTGTTGTTCCATTTTCGTGTGTGTCTATTGCTGCGACAAAGGTTTGTGCCACTGTGTCTGTCATTGTCATGCGACGGTGTTCCTACAGTGTTATTGTGTCTGTCGTAGTACATGTGTAAAGTATGCAAAGATCATAGCCAATTGAGGTTGAAGTACACAAAGCAACTATGTAGATTTGGCGCTTGTTAAGTATCTTAAAAGCAGGGATATAGAGTTTATATGGGATTACTGTATGCCTTCACTAGTATTGGTCAGTTCCTGTCGCACAAAAGGTCAAAAAGGACTTAATATTTCCATCTATTGAAAGCATTGATATAAAAAATCTTGGTCTTTAGTAAACAACCTTATAAAATATGTGGACTAACTGTCACAATTTAATTGTAACACTTGATGCTTTATTATCACGTGGGTCACTGCTTTTTAAAATCCATGTAAACGACTATTAAAATTGGACTGAGAGTGATCAAGTAAGAACAGTCCTTGTTTTAATAAACAGATTATTCAAATTTTGAGTATCTAAGCGTATCACTGTATAGAATCGTTTTTAAATAAAAAAACAAGCATATGCAAGGCATCCAGTTCAACCATCACAACCAACTTCTATGAATTTCATTAATCACGTAATAACAATAACTAAGACCAAGATTATGCACATTATTTACATATGCTAAGTCACGTTTAGCGCCTAAAGGAAGCTTCCTAGTTGTAGTAAAGTGCTAGGTAATGTATACGTTTACAACTGATATAAGAGCATCAAGGATGGTTCTCTGTTCCCTATGCTCTAAATGCCGTAGATATAAACTTAAAGCAATTCCTGATAATGACTTAACATTGAAATGGATAATGAATCTTAAGAAAATTCACACGCAATTTATTTGTAATACTTGATGTTGTCACTACTTTTTTTGAAATCCATGTGAACGACTATTTAAATTGTACTGAGAGTGATCAAATAAGAGTTTCCAAGTTATCAAACAGTCCTAATCGTTAACAAACTGATTATTCAAATTTTGAGCATCTAAGCGCCTTATTGTATTCTCGTGGTTTGGAAAAGCTTTTCATAATAGGTTAGGAACAACGAAGGTGTTTTAAAGATGGTGTCATAGTAAGAATTAGTACATGGGATGTGTTTTTCGCTCTCTTCCGCCTAATTATCTTCCGCCTAGACAAAATATAATAAGTAAGCACAACTGCTCAGAAGCTTAGATCTATATAATAGAAGAACAAAATAGTAAAACTGATGCGTAATTTCTTATAAATAAAACTACGTCACGTTTTACATTTATAAAACCCTAATTACCTTAACTATTCCTACGCACTAAAGAGCAGTGTACCCTATCGTGTATAGTGTAGTGATTGGTAAGCACGGGCGTCGACTCAAAGAACGGTTTGTGTCTCTAATTGTTTAATTGATTTTATTTATCTACCTAAGAAAGCAAGAAGGAAATCATGTAAGAATATTTGAGATTATTGTGGTGTTGTTTTGGTGGTAAGCCTAGCTTGTCGAAAAGGGAATTGGTATAGTGGTGGACAACTAGAAAGGAAGAACACAATTAATTACTATGATCTCCTGTGCAATGTTTACCCGCAATCTAAAGGCCACTTATCTTATGAGACACTTTTAATCCTAAACAGGTGGTCTCCTTATTAGCTTGCACTCTTAACAAAGTATTAGAATTAAGGGATCATCTTTATCATCAGAGATGAACCACTAATGAATATTGGTCTTTCATTGGAGAATTGAAAATGACTAAGTGGGAGGGTCTCTTTACACTCTGATTCTTGCAACCTTAATTTTATACAAATACAGGGCACAAGAATCACATAAATGCATTACATTAAATAATAAAGAAAGCCATAAACAACGGGATCATAAATAATTAAATAATTAAAAGCCAAGAACAAATAATAAAGCACAAATTATAACATAACAACAATAAATTAAACCGCATGATATGCTCAATCAAAATAATAATAGAATTAAATTGACCATAATAAATTGAAGTATGATTACAAATTGTGCCGAATTAATGCTCTTGATCCCTTAGTCGAACGCCATGCCCTACACCTACTGTCGAAACGGTTATATTCTTCTTTTCTTTCTTGTCGGCTCTACACCAAGAATGAGATATTCAAATGTATGAATTATTCCACTATTTATAATAAATATACTTTGGTCCCTTGGTGAGTTTGGCCCCTCAACTTTCATGAACATTTGTAACATATTAATGAAACTTCATGAATTCAGTGCAACATTAGCCCCTGTGATGCGTTATACTTTACGGCGTAACATAATACATGGTTATGCCGTAACACTCGTGACGCGACTTTCCTTCATTAAGAGATATTTTGGTTACGGCATAATTAAATCATACGTTGCGCCGTAACCCTTAGTCAGTAACCAAATAATTTCCATAATAGAAGATTACGGTGTAACTTAAAGGGATGTTACGCCGTAATGCCTTGTCAGCACCGAATCTTCATATTAATTAATTGATTGTCTTCAAAGCATCCAAATCTTCGTAATAAATATGTGATTACGGCGTAACCAAGAGGGCTGTTACGCCGTAACATCTTCATAGCTCCCTGTTAGCCTTAATTTTATATAAGTCGAACAAGAATGTTATCGGTCTTATTAGTCGTAATTAGTCTTGTTAAGTAATA
>BQNB010089886.1:9912-27292 GCA_026074375.1 Tanacetum coccineum
GTGTCTTAAATGGAATTGACTAGTTCGGTTGACAAAGAAATTACCTAGATCGGTTGTCTTGTTCGGTTGACAAAGGGACAAAATAGTTCGGTCCACTTGTTCAGTTGACAAAGAGTTAAACTAGATCAGTTCAGCTGGTTCGGCTATGCTTGTTCGGTTATCTAATTCGGTTGTCAAACAAATACGCTAGTTCGGCTCTGCTTGTTCGGTTATCTAGTTCGGTTGTCAAACAACTAAGCTAGTTCGGCTAACTCGTTCGGTTAACTAGTTCGGTTCCCACTATAACTTAGCTAGTTCGGTTCTTGAAACAGACAACTCGTTCGGTTGTCAAAGAGATACTAGATCGGCTATTCTTGTTCGGTTATACTCGTTCGTTTCCAACTACTACGAAACTCAAATTTTAAAACTCAAAAAGACACATTTTTGAATGGTTTTTAGCAAAAATTGTTGTACAACTAGTGTTACTAACCCTATAGGAACAATAAAAATGAAAACTTTAAGGTTTTTGTGCCAAAAAATTTTGAATCAAAAAATTTGTTCTTTATAAAGATTTTGAACACAAATCACAAGACAAACACAAAAACTAAACACACCACTCCATGGCTCTGATACCAATTGAAGAAACATGTAATCAAATGATCTACCTAGAACAAGAGAGAGAGATGTGGGTTGTGATGTTTAGTGAGAGAAAGTATATGGAATAGATGAAGTGTTATTACTATATGGAAAATATGGGAAAAATGAAACAACCAACCCCTCTCTAAGGCTAGGAGAGGGCTTATATAGTTACATGATGGTCGGCCCATGGGCTATGATGGGCTTCCCATGGGCCTTGAGCCGGATTAGCTTCTATACTTAACATGACACAATCTACGACCTAAGACCTATTACAACTTGGAAGTGACCGACACTTTTTGTGTTTCCAACACCTCTCATTGTAGATTAAATATCCTTAGTTCATAACATTTAATCAAATATGTTATGAACTCTTAACCTACATCAAGGATTAGTTTCGCGCAACATAATATATATAAGAGAAATATTATCGGGATGGAATACACATATCAAGAAATATGTAGATGTCTTAACAGTTGCAAATGTAATGACTTTGACATTTACAAATGCTCCCCCTCGGTGGATGCCCCCCCCCCTTGTTTGGGGCACCAAAGAATCGAGCTAAGGAAGTGTCCTACAAAACAAAGTTAGTAGACAAGTGCACATATATATAATGACGATGATAGCTATATATATAGCAAGACACTAGTAGGGAACAAGACATGCATGTCTTAGGTATATGCACTCTAAAGTATGACATTTACAATGAAAATTTAAAACTTAGACACATGCAATCATTGTTTTAATAACAACCTAAATCCAAGATAAAAAGAATCATGCCGCATGCTTTAGACAGGCAATGTTTAGGAACCAATGATAAGATTCGACCGACATATGTTTAAGGACTAAGATTCGACCAACACCCTTCGGTATTATACCAACTATAATAAACGGGAACAAAATTCGTTTATTGATTGACACACTAATATTATGAGAATGACTTCTTCCAAGATGTCATTTGGATAAGGATTATTAACGAATTTTGAATAACATGTTACTTATGATATCATCATCTAACCAAGATGATGATTTGGATTCGGATAGACTTTTGTCAAGGGTTGTATTGAGAGATTCCTAATCAATGTTTCTTTGTTTAAGCATTATGTAAGCTTTTCGTGATTGGGGTGTTTAAGAATAAACATTATCGTAAGACTTTAGGTCTAACTAAATGTTGACGATAAAGATGATTTATTGAGGAAACATACTCTAAATGTAACATTTTAAAATAAGACGAATGTTACTAGTATCTTGGCGAGATATGCCAAAATATATACTCTAAAAAGAGTTGAATAAAATAAGATAAATATGAAGACAATACGCTCTTGGATGTGAATGAAAATGATCTTATAACGTGGAAAAACAAAGGAGGATAAGCGTAAATGGGGAAGGAAGGTATTGACTAAAGGTTAACAAAGACGGTTTAGATTAATATATCGTTTGCACTAACAATGACAAGCATGGTATGTTAAAATAATGTGCATGTGATCTTATAGGGACAAAGGTGGATGATTGTGAATCCATAGATTTGTTGGTTGTTTTGTTGGTTGTTAATATTGATGAACCAAGGTGGAAATGACTTAGTAGTTCATTTATGGTGATGACATGTGGGTTTTTAGTTCTTATATGGTGAAAGAAAAATAACAACGTGGTAACTTAATAACACTTGAAGCTTGAATATCTTCGTTGTGTTCTTCATTTACTAGTAAGTGGAAATTGTTAGACGGTTATGACGTGAAGGGATTTGTTGTGTAGTGACGGATATGAGTATACCGGTTCTAAGGATTGTGTTTGAGAATGAGACGCATTTCATTACAAAATTCACTTGACTTTTCACAACATAGGCAAAAATGCTTATGAATGTAGGAATATGACGATGGCTCTTTAATTCATAGAGAGGCATCAAGATGGACATGGGTTTGTTTATTATGAAAGGTGGTTCAACCTCCATCGTTTGTAGTGGTGGTAACTCACTATTAGATTGTAAGGAATGGTTACATGGTTGAATCTTCTTGTGAAGATGACTAGGTGGATGACTCGAGATTAGTAGTAGTAAGGATGACTCGGTTTTTCATTTCACTTTAGTGGTTTGAGGATGTACTAGAACAAGTGATCACTAACAAGAGTGAAGAATAGTTATGAGGTTTTTGTGGATTTTGTGTATGATCGACATATGGGTTAAGAGGCTTGAATTAATTTTGATTTAGTGCACGGGTTGTACTTGAGTTGAAAAGGAAGTGAGTGTTCTAGCAAGTTGGTTTCTAGTGAATAAGAATCACATAGTGAGTTCTTGAAAGTATTTGGTTAAAGGATATATGTGAACGAGTGTGTTTTCCTTTCCCATTTAATTTGTGCTCATCCGAACATAAAAATGTGGAATAAAAAGAATAAATGAAGACAAATGAAGATGGAAGAGATGAGCTTGTCAATGTCAAGAAGGATGACGGTTAGCATACAACGAACTTCATCCATGAAGTTATGTAGCTCTTCTCAAGCATTGTGAATGTTCATAGAACAATCACACGACGAGGTATGAGGTTGTCTTAAAGGCGGTAGTAGAAAAGGTGGACAGAGGGTATTAACCATCTACATAATAATAGAGGCGTGATTAAGGTTTTTGTGAAACAAATTAGATATATTTAATAGTAACAAGACTATTAAAAGGAGAATGAAACGTTTACGAGATTTGTTCCATCATTCCTAGACCTAGACGTAAATAATTAAAAGGTTCACGTTTAAGTGGTTTGATGAGGATGTCGGTGATGTTGTCTTTCGATGGAACTTTTTTGATGAAAATATTTCCTTATGTACATTGTCGCGAAGGAAATTATGATGAATTTTGATGAGTTTTCTATCCTAAGATCGATGGATAATGTTTGATCCTTATTATGTATGAGGTGAGCATGACGATAAAACATCGTGACATTCCTATGGGGATGGAAAAGACTAATGGAAGTGAATGTGTTTAGTCTCAAGGTGTATATATTAAAGAAGCTATGAATCACTTATGTAGAGACTCGTAAGACCTTTGTCGCTTAAAGGTTGATGTTAGCTTTTAGCTTTTGGAAGAGCGTTTTAACATATGTTGTTAAAAGGCTTGAATTTGAATTTTCGGAAATGACTTTTAATGTTTTCAATTGCAAGTTAAAATTACTTGAATATTTTAGACTAAATATTTAAGTTGTCAAGCCTACTTAGAGGTGTATTGGATTTGTATCTAACTATCCCTTGACAAAAGAGTGGATTATTTGGAAGGAAACGAGATGATGAATAAGGAAATGTGTGCATGGCGACTCTAGGAGATTTAAGATCATTTTGTGACTATTATGACTTATTGGACTATAACACTAAAGGCCGCATGTAATAAGAGTAAATTCTAGTGTCAAGAAGTATATACCTAGATTCATAAGACACGTAGATTTAAGCATGTAAGACTATTTAAGCATGCATCAACACAATAACCATAGATATTAATGTGTAAGACTATAAGATATCTAAAAGTATATAATGATAGGCATTCCTAATTCATTATGCATCAAACCAACATAGTGTAGGTTCACAATTAACACGTAAGTCATGTAAAATGACGCATAATAAACATGATTACTTTAAATGCAAACATCTTATAAAACATGTTAACATTTAGCATTTAAGAGCATGTATTATCTAGATAAACTAAGAAATATTATATCGGATCATTTGAAAAAGACAAAAACCTTTATAATAAACATGCATTCAATAAGCAAGCAAATAATCGCTGATCATCAAAATAATCACAAAGGCATATAATTGTATCACATAGGAATAAGTTATTATCTTGAAACATCAAAAACACATATGTGAGATGCCACGAATCTAGGAACGTTTGATAAAATCCTAGTTACTACTTGTTTAATGAGACATTCTAATGAAAGACAAATTTCATCAATGTAAACTAACTTAAGTTACTACTTGTTTATTTAGTTTAACTTTACCTATCGAAGTGTAGCAAAGATGAGATATGGTTGATTCTCTAATACTTCGCCTAATATGACTCAAACAACCGTGTTTTTATGACGGTAGATCTAAATGATGTATTTTACACATAATCCTAATAGAGATGTGTTGAATGCTTATAAAAGCGTAAGCAAGATGTTTTAATCTTTTATTCAAGATCTATAGGTTGTTTGGTTTCAATTACATATTGCTTGATTTAATGGATGTCTTATATTAAGTCATCTTTCATGTGTAGTTGACACATGCGATTTTTAATGTGATTGGATTTTCAAAAGCCAAGAGATGTGCTTTTAAGTTGTATGAGCAAAGTTTACATATGTTGTTAGTTTGCTCGTGTTTGGTTTTTCAAAAATGACACATTTACCGATTGCATTGCAATGTAAATTGCTTGAATATTTCGGATGAAACATCCAAGTCGTCAATCCTAATTCGTTGTGTATTTTATGCAGGTATTAAACATAGTAGTCTAATATTTGGAACACCACTATTGGACAAGTAGACTCAATATGGCATCATCAACACAAGTGTGAGTTATGATCTGATGCATATTCTTTTCATCTAGAAAAGGATGTAATTATTTTTATATCAATCGAGTGTGATTGAGTATGTAGATCCAAGATAATATCTTTTGTTATATTTTCACATAATCTTGAAACTAAACAAACACAAATCTGATTTCATGTCCATACTCGAAAACTTGTCAATTAGATTCGATAAAGATATCAACCATAATTTGAATAATGAATTGATATATTCTCGAGATCTTTCTTGACCATCACAAATACTCATTTAAAAGAAAATAAATAAATATATTTTAATAGTGTGTTCCATTAATTTGTTTCTTAAAGATAATCATACATTTTATATGTGAGAAAAATCATTGAGTATCATGCATAATATGCATAGTTTTGACATTTAAGGTTTATAGAACTTACCTAGCAACTTTTAAGCATTACAAACAACTTTAGAAAACAATTACATGTTTATATAACATTTTCAATTATTTAACTAGAGTAAATGTTTTAACTACCGGTGAATATTAATATGAAGTCTTATACCAAAATGTCATTACAAAAGAAAGAACTTTTCTTACCAAGAAAGTTAAGCTTTCAATTTTATGATTTGCAATAAATCCTAGGTTTATTTTAATTCAAAGATTTGTTAGTTATGATTGTGAGTTAGATCAATGTTAGCACGTGCTAAGGTCAAAAATACATTTTCTTTTATTTAAATACTAATGTATTAAAATGATCTTTTATCTTGTTTAACCCATGTTAAAGCAAGATAGTATTATGGCATGATTTTGAGATCCTGTTTAAATCTTTAATTAAATGAAAGTGTTCAATATTTTATGGCGACACATGTTACCACTAAAACTAGTGACATAATAATCATGCAAGCCGATCTTTTTTAATAGATTTGAAAAGCTTACGTAGCTCTCAATCCTAAGTGAGTTATTATGTTTTATAAGGTTTATAAGATGTTGAAGTAACATTTGCAAACAAAGTGATCTTATCCTATATGCAATGCAAGAACAATTTCATAATCTTACTGCAAAAAATCTAGCATAAGTTCTAGTTAGGCATAATCCGGAAAACTAGTTAAAAATAAATAGTATACATGGCACATGTGTTTAGATATATAAGTAGCTTAATTACAAATAGCAACGATCACCTAATAATATCTATTAACAAAATTAAAACACAAGGAAGTGCACATAATCATATAGCATAACACATAAAAGTACTTGTCGTCATTTTGTATATTAGATACAACAATGTATACTTAGCTCGGTTTTGTTTGAAAACAAATTATTTTCCTCCTCATTTCAAAAATTAACCAATTTTAATATTTTTGAAAAGTTAATTACACCATTTTTCAAAGATATACCGACTAGAAATGTCCGACTCGAAAGGAAAAGATAAAATACAAGTTTTACGTTAAAACGAAACTCAACATTTTGGACAATAAGTGGTATTTTGTATTTCTGACAAACTTAGGTTTATTTTCAGTACATGGAAGTGTTCTTATAAGAAAGTAGACTCAATTATCTTTAAAATGGAAGGTGGCACGACTTCTACGGACTTACGGTTGATTTTATATGAATTTTTAAAGTTTTCAAAAATCTGTCAAATCAGACAGGTGGCCCCCTGATTAATAAGGGGGCCGCCCATAATTAAGAGGGTCGCCCATGCATTTAAGGGGCACGCCCATATATTTTTTTGTACAAAATTAGTATACTTAGTGTACTTAATAATAAAACTACTACAAGTCAAGCAACAAAACATTTTTCATATTTAATCCCCTTCATGGGTAGTTTGATACATGGATCGTACTCTATTTTTAAAACCATTTGTTTTGAAAATTAGAGCGATCTGGCTATGATACCAATTGTGGAAATCGTAAAGGGGGGTCAGTACGTTTCCGTTTAAAAACCTAAAATCTTTTGTGTCAAATTGTCGATCAAGCGTGACGCAATATAAAGAGTGTTTATATTAGTTCTAGACTAACTATACATATAGTATCAAAGCGTATCACAACAATACAAACCTAAGCATAATATTCACATCTATTCACGACACGAACATAATCAAAACTGTATAAGAAACACGACATGCAATTATCTACATAATGCAAGTGTAAATATAAAGCGATAAATGCAGGTATAAATGTAAAGAGATGAGTAAAAGGAAATGCAAACCCGATACGGTGTTTTATAGTGGTTCGGTCACGAAGCTCCTCTTCGCCCTACTCCACTCCTTGAGTACCCAACCCGAGAGTTACTTCACTAGTCAACAAGCTCCCTTTAGGTGGAGAAAACCGTACACAAGTAGCTTACACCAATTTTCGACACTAAGCTAAATGCCGAGTTCTAATCTTAGCTAGAACTGATCTACTACACGCTTGTATATTAAGGCCTAAAATACTAACCACCCTTACAAGTATTTACCTCACCTAAATACTATCACAATCAACCCGATCTAACTATTACACACGATCACAAGAGATATGAATGAATTACAACATACAACACAATCGTAACTACGTTACGTAAACACAACCTAAACTATAATACTTCGTATCTTGGTGATAGCGAGAGTTCTTCTCTTGCACTTGGAGGAATAAGCTTGAATCACTTGGAAACAAACGCTTATGATTAAATGATCAAAGGTTTTTAGAATATGTGTGAGATGTATAAACTGATTTGGGACAGAAAGAAAATAGGTGCAAAAGGTGAAAAAGTTTGTGGGAACAGTCCACTGTTTATAGGCAAGACTGTGAGCCGTTTTACATGGTCGGCCCCCTTAGCTCTCCTGTCGGCCCCCTTATCATTAAGGGGGCCGCCTATACCTTTAAGGGGGTCACCCATAGTAGGACGATCCCAATTTTGTCTTTTCGAGGGGAGGTTTTTTCTAGAGAAGCTTTATTTATTTTTGAGGTGGAAAATTTGAATTCAAAATATTTATTTTGAATAAAACATTTCTTGTAAACACAAAAATATTTTGTATAACTTTTAAAAATGTTTGTTATATTTTATAAAAAATGTAAGGTTTAGAAAAAATAAATTCCTTTGATCATTAAATAAATTAAGCATTTATTTATTTATACTTTTAAGTGATTTTCGTCGGGTGCAAATTTAGTTGAAGCATACTTGAGACGTCGAGAGATGTTATCGTATGAATACTTTGATGATTTGTGTTTACGAGTAACTTGAGCACTTTACGTTATGTGTTATAACTTACATGTTTGTCATCACCAAAACACAAAGAGAATGTATAGATTAAATATCGTAATATTTCTACCAACAATCTCCCCCTTTTTGATGATGACAAAATATATAAACTATAACTCATAGTAAAATGTATAAGTTACTTGTTTACACTTCTTATCCCCTTTTTGTTGAAATAAAAAGGTGCACACTCCAAGCCATTCATTCCATTAGATGATACTTTTACTATACTTCAATCCTTAAACCAAAAAGGTGAGCTTGCATCATCCCTAGTGAAGTCTTGCTCCTATCAACCCCATTTAATCATCCCAAGATATCTACTTTGACACTCGAGCACCCCTTAGCTCATTGCACTCATATGATACTTGCCTCCCATTGTAGATTAACTCAAGTGGATCCATGAATCAAATATGTTATGAAACATTGATAGTTTTCGCTAGTGGTCATACATGATATATTATATGATTTATTTTGAGTTTGTTGGTACTGTATAAATTATGTAGTGCGAGGGTGTACTTGAATGATATGTATGACATATGTTTAATCGTTGTAGATGTGTGAACAACAAGCGGAAAACATTTGTCCATGCGAGAGTCAAACATATTTATTCTATTAAGACACTTTTTCCTTTAGCCATGGTTTTGTCCCCACTAAATTTCCTAGTAAGGTTTTTAATGAGGCAACATCACGAAACATATCAAAGATTTATGTACTCTTTTCTTCACAAGATTTTTGTCCTATCAGGTTTTATCTTGTAAGGTTTTAACAAGGCATAATTTTTTAAATAGACATACAAGGGGGAATGTAATGAACCAGAAAAGTAAAAAAAAGAAATCGAAATACCATACATTAACGAATCAGATGGAAATGAAACCTTTATATCGATTCTTCAAACACAAAAACCCTAAACAGTCACCGCTCCTTTAGATCGAATCCCAATGTGTGTGTTTAGAGAGAGAAAACAACTGTTCTTGTTGTAAATACTTATGGAATGGATAATAGAAAACAAGTGTAAAACACGCAATGAACCCAACAATCCAAGTACTACATAAGCGCAACACCCACTAAACTTTTTTTAATCCTCTCAGCCGTCGGCTTGGCGTTTGAACAGTGTCGGCTCGAGCCACGTCTCCACATTATACCTGATCCATCCTCCTCCCTTCAGCCACCCTCGCAACCGGTGGCTTTGCAAGAATACCGGCTCGATAGATTCACTTCAACAAATGTTATATAGTATAATATATATAGAATGGATGTTCATATTATCTAATATTAGAATTATATCTATGTATTTATGTTAGTAGGAGATTGTTTCTTAAAGGATACTTTACATTGTAACTATATTATACATGCTTGCATTGTGAGATAAATACTACAATTCTTCATTGTTTTTAAGTTTCTTCTTTACTGTGTTCTTGTTTATTGTTCTCAAAGCCTTATACAAGGGTGTGCAAGGTGTGCTACCGCACAGGGCCTCATAAATTTAGGGGCCTCAAAATGTACATTCCGTTATATAATTGGGGCCTTAAATTTCACTTTCAACAAAAAATATTAACGTAATATAATTGTATGTTGTAAACACTTTTTAAATTTGAAGCTTGAGCATTAAAAATATTATGCTTTATGTTTAAACGGCTAGAATATATCTTTAATCGTCATATTTTGTTATCATGTAAGGTTTTGCACAGGGCCTTCGCTAGCTTAGCTACAACACTAATCTTTCTTAATTATAACTTACTAGCAGGGTACTTGCGCGTTGCGGCGGCAGCTACCCTGTGATTAATCGGAGAAAAACAAAAATAAAATGATCCCGGTCATGCCCGGTTCACCCGTTTTCATCGGTTCTAACCGCTCCTCTCCGATTCATTTTTAGACGACTTTTATTGGCTTGCCGAACCGGTGGCGAATTTGGTTCCTAGTTGAACCCGTTGGTCTAGTTCGGTATTTGAAACTATATATAACATCACTTGTTAGCAAATAAATTGTATGAAGTTTTGTGTGTTTTATTTGTTTGTACAGTGTGTATAATAACATGTACTTTTCATTGTAAAAGGGTTTTAAAGATAACATTAATTAGTGTGTTTAATTATTTTATACTTTATGTTTTAAGTGTTGTATTGCATAAAGCAATACATGCAAGTATTGGCATATAAAGCTTTGTTGGTTTGTACAATGAGTTTGTTGATTGTAAGCTCTAATAGATGATATTTAAAAATATAACATTAATTATAAATGTTGATCATAAGCATATGTGTTAGTGCATCAATTAATTGTACACATTACATAAATACTTTTATTCTTGAATTTTCAATATTGAGATTGTCTTAGTGCATTTAATAAAGGAGAAGCTCTTCCTCGTTATATCTCGTGAGGCATTCAGACCCGTGTGATGCATCGGGTTTTTTTTCGATAAAAAATTGATATTTAATTTCGTTGAGGTGACGGTGATTCTTTGTATTAAGGATATATCCCTTATATTAATAAGATTATTAATGTTGAATTAATTATTTATATATCAAAAGTTATAACGAAAGAAACCAACGGGTTAAAGAAGTGCTACTAAAATTATGCCAGTTTTGAACAATGTTTAACTAATTAGTCTAAATGAGTTTGGCCAAGGCCTGCTTGTGTACTTGAACCTTGTTATGTTTCGACCATAACCCAAGTCTTGTCATGTTTTAAGAATAACATGAGAGGTGCCTCCTTTAAAAAAGAGTTCGTGTGGATCAAAATAAGTACATCAGTATATGTAGAGCCTTTATATATATATATAAAATATCCACCTGCATATATTCTTTCATAACCTTATGAAAGAATCATAAATTGGCTAACATTGTTTTAAAATTAACGTAGATAAGTTATTCATTTGATTCACGTGTTTTGTTTCTTTTAGCAGCGTATTAAACTAATCATACGTCAAATGTTTGTTTTATACGTCTTTCGCTATGACACTCAGATCACAACATCTCTTGACATGGATCAAATGTGTTTAGTTCATTTTTACACGGTCTTAAATGGGTTTAAATTAAGTTCAATCTCATGCCAGTTATATATTTCATCAGTTGTCCAGCAAGTCATGTTTTGTAATAGCAATAATTTACCTGAAGATAAATACTTGCATATATTTTGATATTAGTTAGATTTTTTAGGAGAATCAAAGTAAACATATATTTATTTTGAAATAGTTAACTCATTATATTAAGATAACAATCTTTAATAAAACATTACAGTGAACAATAAATGATATATCTCATAAGAAACAACTTAATGAGATCCGTGAACCAAACCTTTAATGATAACTTTCTTTTAGAAAAGCTAACGATAAATTAGAACAGGGCTCTGAGAATAGAATCTTTTGTGATAGCTTAAATAGACAATGACACATATTATATAACAATACAAAAACCAAGAATGATGGGTGCAATTAATTGTGTGACCCGAGATGCATCATTAAATACGCCCAATCTGAACAAATAAAAACCCCCTGACCCGAACAATTAAAAAAACCTTGGAGTTGTATAACTTTGTCACATACACGTGTATCATACGTGTCCCTTATCCTCTCCTCCCTCCTTTCTCTTGAATCCCACTCTCTCTCTAAAAAATAGATCTGCTCCATCTTCATCACAAAGCATACTAGGTGCGATAGTATTCACAGACATATCATATTCGGCCTTTAAAGGTATGTATTTTATAAGATTGAGACTTTCTTTCAATTTTGGGGGAAAATGAATTTTGATTATACCTTAAAAAGAGTTTTAGGAAATTATAATTATAAAGGGTTTGTTAATTTTGAGTTGTGGGATACTAATTGTTATGGCTATTCAAAGAATGGTATGGATAACTTTTGGTGTTATGTTTTTTTTTTTGGTTTATAGATTTTAGTTGTTGTTATAAACTTATATGTCGCGTACCAAGTGTTTGATAAAATGTTTAATTGACAGGTTACGGAAAAGTTGCGTGACCGGAGAGGGTTCGTCGTGGTTTTCATCGAATTTAGTATGCATAAAGAAAGGTAACTTCTTTTATATAATTATATTGCTTTGGGTGTTTTCTTATATATATTAATTGTAAATTGTATTTGTTTACTTGGTTAAATGATAATGAAAGGAAAACGAAAAAGATTCATGGTTTGCATTTTAAGTAGCTTAATTTAGGTTATGCTTAAAGTAAAATATCGGGTATATAAGTTGGATACATGGAAGTTATTTGCAGCAAATACTATAATAATAATGTTAAGAATGATCATAAAGTTAGTGAATGAAGCAAGCCAGGACAGTTACGTAAACTTATGTATAATTTATTTACGCCCCATGCTCTATATAGCAACGATATTTCCTTTTTATTGCTTTTTATAGATAGGATTTGACAGCAAATGCAGCAAGGCCTGAATAAGGTGTCACACATCGACCTAGGCACCCCATTAAAGGTTGCTAGATATTTGAACATTCGAGGAATATTCATAGTAAACTTGATATACCTGCACCATCTGTTGGCCCTGTTTATATAACGGGCTTAATGGATTGAACGGGCTGAATGGGTAAGCTTCTTTATTTTGCTAGCAACTACTAAGGGATACAAAACAGAGGTGTTTTATTTTCCATGCTTCATCAAAAATTGAAATACTTATTATTATCATAATTGGGAAATCGTAGTTTTTGTGGTGGGCAGTGGGACTCGACACTGAGGAAGAGATTCTACAATCTGAACAACGCTACCTCACGATAGACCGTCCAAATATGAAAACGATGGTACACAAGTGATGGATAACAATAATAATAAAGTTATACGTACTTAGCGGTTTGTTCTGGCTTATCAAACATAGTTACAACATTTACTCGAAACATTTGTTATTGAAGTCGGTCGCTTACGTTATTTTGATAATTTTCTGTAATTTCATTGCAGAGTGCAAGAGCATCAATATATAACAAAATTGGTTGAGGATGAGCGTAAAAATGTTTAGATTATAGACCTATAATCGAACACGATATGGTGCTTTGGCATCAGGGAGATAACCAGGTGGGTTCAGTTGCATTGTTATATGTATGCAATATGAAATGTGTATGCATCAGTCCATATTCGTGTGTATGACTTATGTTAAATTTTGATAGGATGAAAATAAAAAGAAGTCATGAGAGGAATTGTTGGCAGAAGAAAGGGATTACAAAAAGCGAAGAATGTCTTATCGCGAAAAGAAAATGAAAAGAAGCACCACACAGGTGAGCAACATACATCCGTATTATTCTTTTTATAAGTTTGACATCACCTAACATGAGGTCTCCTGTGTTGTTGCAATTAATAACGAGAAACTTACTCTATGTTTCTTAAAAAGATATCAGAAGTTTTTACCCATTTACTTTTGAATTGGTCGATTTAAGTTTTTTTTTGTCTCACAGGGGCCCAATTATAATTAAGCTAAACACAGGGAATGAGTCGATTAGGATTGAAAGTCGGTTGTAGTCTAATTTTAACGTATACAACCTCCTAAGCTATTTCTTCAAGGATTTAGATTCTTGTTAAAACATTAGTATTTTAGTTAAACTGGAAACCGACCTGTTTTAAAACGCACTTAACCATTATCCATTTCAGCCCAAACCTGTTTTGACCCATTTTAGATCAGTATATCTGTTTTTTTTCTCAGATTTAATGGAATTGCAGATATCAGTTATGTTGTCACTATTATTTGCTCTTCTCTACCTATCACGAGTTTTGGAATAATATTGTTAGAAAAATAACTGCAGTTTTTCATGCACGTTCTCTATTATTAGCTGTAAGCATTTTTTGTTTCAAAGCTCTTAAACATAACATGTTCTCATTTTCTTTTATGCTTTCTCTTTTATATTCATAGGTCGTGAGGGATATAATTAATGAATACATGGAAGAAATTAAGCATGCAAACTTGGCGAATCAACCTTCTCTGGACGTGTAGGTCCTTGTGTCTAGGATCTATATAGCCTTTGTAAGACAATAGCTAACTTGTAGGTCCTTGTGGAGATCTTTATGACCCCTTGGATCGTTATTAAGACTCATATAGGATATAGTAACAATGATTAATAAACTTGCACAGCGGAATAATAAAACAGAAATCAGAGTTACTTCAAGGTTTTCCCCCCCCCCCCCCCCCCCCCCCCCCCCCCCCCCCCCCCCCCCCCCCCCCCCACCCCCCCCCCCCCCCCCCCCCCCCCCCCCCTTATTATTATATCCCTAAGATCAAATGATCCTGAAGGCTAACTAACTAATACATAGATGTCCTATAACACATCTACTAACTATCTAATCTATGCAAACTAACTAAACGTTACACACAACATGTGTTTTTTAGTCGCTCTCATTGAGAACACACACATTTCTGGATAATTAAAACAATATGCCTAGACTCCTTTCATATATAGAGGGAGAGGTTAAGGTTTACATGGAAACTAATAAAAGATATTAAATAAGTAAATCATCTAATGTTTATCTTGATATCTTTTCATCTTTATCTCTTTTTGACCAAATCTTGGTCAAGGCTTTACATGGAAACTATTTAAAAGATATTAATGAGTTTGACCAAATCTTTATCTCTTCATCTTTATCTCTTTTTGACCAAATCTTTATTTTCTTCTACATCTTGTAGAATCCCACAATGACGACTTTGGTCCTTTTGTTTCCATCTTGTTTCATTCGTGTTTTGTCTTATCAACTCAAATATAATTCCCAACAATCTTCCCCTAGTTGATAATGACAAAACCAAATAAGCACGAACTTCCCCTGAAGTTAATATACGAATGAAAACTTCCCCTTAAGCTACCAAGGATCTACAAGTTGCAAATCATCAAATCTTCTTCCCCTTTTTGTCATCATCAAATCGGGGACTAAAGTATGCAACTTCGATCTTCACAACCACGAACCAATATTACACTTCTAATCCAAGCCTTCTATCTCCTCAAATTACCCACCATTAAGCACAATAAGAAAAATGAACTTGAGTAGTAGACACTCACACTAGCAGTAGTAATAATGACTAGTAGTAGCAAAAACCTTCACCTCGATGTAGCATGTAAATGGTTAAACATTTTAACATTAAGCTTCCCCTGAAACCCATATGTTAACCATTTCTTGAATCTTCAATTCTGTAGGCTCTATGTAATAATTACTGATGAAGAAAATTAAGTATAACGAACTTGATGCTCAAGTAGAACAACCTAAACTTGTGTCTTATATCTTGTTTATCCACGCGACGTCGAACTCATACCAAGACCAAAATATAAGTAGATCGCAATCTCTTGACAAAATCCTCATCTATGAGACACATATCTAAAGTGATAGCAAATGTGAGCATTGAGCACCATAAGAAAAATCACACACCTTTGCTAGATTCGTCAAGTCTTCGTCACAACGTTATAAGCACGAACAAGTTACCTCCTCCTAAAAGGTATGATAAAACACAAACCCAAATAATTCCACTTCAACTTCAAATAGGTCATAAACAACCTTCTTCGTAACCAATTCGAACAAATAATCCAAAATACGAGCCTTTGAAACTTTTAGGAACATTTAAACCAAAAACCTTCCAGAACAAAAACTTCGACACATCTTTTCTTCATAAAGTCGACACCAACAAAAACCTTGAACAATCCTAGATATCGAGAGCCACGAGGCTCTGATACCAATTGTGAAGATCTTTTAAGCCCATCTAGGATATGTTTTACAGATAATATAAATATGCACAGCGGAATAATAAGAACAGTATATTATCAAACAAGGTTTTATTATCATACGTTTTCACCTTGACCCAAATCTATACTTTGGAACTACTAACTAACTATTAGCTAAATAACTACTAACTAACTACTGTGTACACACACGCACACGTTTACTAGACTCTCATTGGGAGAGATCTATGTTTCTGGATACACTAAACCTATGTTTATGATCTCTTTATATAGGGAGAGATCAAGACTTACAAAGAAAACTAATTCTAGTCAACAATTATATTAAATACGTAGTCAATGTATTTAATATGGTTGACTAAATAATTAGGAAACTAAATCAGCATTAATCTTCAAGTTGGAATTAATCTTCAATCAACATTAATCGTTGTTTGACTACATTGAATGAGATCTTCAATCAGCATTAATCGATGTTTGACTGCATTAAATGAGAAGATAACTACTGTTTGACTTCATGTCTTCTAGAATCCCATAATGCTGAATTAGTCCTTCTTGTTTCATTCTTTTGTTCTTTTGTCTCATCAAATCTGTAAATCCTAACAATCTTCCCCTATTTGATGATGACAAAACAAACAAATTCTTGCACGAACTTCCCCTGAAGTTGAGATCATGGATCTCCCTGAATGAAACAATCTTCCTTTGTAAACTGTTTCCCCTTAACTTAAGATCTTCCCCTTAAGTTATCAATCTCCATTCCATGCCACCACAAGATTTATAAGTTACTAATCATATAATCATCTTCCCCTTTTTTGTCTTCATCCAATAGGGAACATATAAGCAACTTTAATCTTTACAACTTCAAATCATATATCAAAACTTGTGGTGATCTAATGAGTCAAAGATAAGGAATTCTTGGTCAACGTGCTTTAATGATTCAAAGATAGTTATTAGGAAAGAAGAAAGTTTCATAATACAATTAGAATTTCTTTATGAATGTTTTAATTAGTTTCCTTGTAAGTCTTATGGACTCTCTATATAAAGAGATCCATAGACATTGTTTAGAGGGTGCACAAGAGAAAAAGATGTAAACACTAAAAGGTGTGTGTGTGTCTAGGCATCATCCCTAATAAAGGTGCCTAGGGTTTAGAGTTAGTTTTGTAGTTGTACAACAAGAAGTAGATGCGCATTAGTGGTGTAGCCTCAAGAATCTTATGATTCCTGTTATAGTTTGTTGATGTAACCGTATTATCTTGATCAAATAATATTGAGGCTGTGGTGAATGTTTAGTAAAACCTTGTTTGATAACTTATTTTTCTTTATGATTCCGCTGGGTATATAAGTTATCTGTTAAACATATCCTAGATAGGTTAAACGATCTTCACAATTGATA